>SZWC01008520.1:6035-17123 GCA_023375785.1 Penium margaritaceum
GTCCGGTCTCTCCGAGGGCTTCTACTTTGAAGCCATGGCCTACATGACCTGGGTCTGGAACCGGATTCCCCATGGTCCCCTTCCCCGTCAGTCCACGCCGTACCAGCATTCGTGCGGTCAGCGCGCTGACCTCCGCCCCGCTCGCATCTGGGGTTGTGTCGCCATTGTCTGGCTGCCCATCCCACAGCAGGGCGGCAAGCTCGCCCCCCGCGGCCGTCCCTGCACCTTCCTCGGTGTCTCTCGTCAGTCCAAGGCTTGGCGCTTTTGGGACCCCTCCCGGCACTGCATCGTCGAGTCCTGGGATGCCCTCTTCTTCGAGGACCTGTTTCCTCGCGACCTCATTCGCTCCGGCTCGTCTGTGTCTATCCCGTTGCGTGGGGGAGTATTGAGTCCGTCCTCCGTCCTACCGCGTCCGGGTGACACATTCTTCGGTCCCTCTGAGTCGGCTGCCCCAGTCGCGTCCGCTGGTCCCTCCGGGCCAGCTTCCCTAGTCGCGTCCGTTGGTCCCTCCGGGCCAGCTGTCCCAGCCGCGTCCGCTGGTCCCTCCAGGCCAGCTTCCCCAGCCGCGTCCGCTGGTCCCTCCAGGCCAGCTTCCCCAGCCGCGTCCGCTGGTCCCTCCGGGCCAGCTTCTCCAGTCGCGTCCGCTGGTCCCTCCGGGCTAGCTGCCCCAGCCGCGTCCGCTGGTCCCTTCGCGCCCGCTGCCCCAGCCGCGTCCGCTGGTCCCTCCGGGCCAGCTGTCCCAGCCGCGTCCGCTGGTCCCTCCGGGCCAGCTGCCCCTGTCGCGTCCGCTGATCCCTCCGGGCTAGATGCCCCAGTCGCGTCTGCTGATCCCTCCGAGCCAGCTGCCCCAGTCGCGTCTTCTGGTCCCTCCGGGCCGGCAGCCCCCGTCGTGTCCGCTGATCTCTCCGGGCCGACAGCCCCAGTCGCCTCCACTGGCCCATCACACCCAGCGCCGTGGCATGCCTTGCCACGCTACACACGTGGCCCCGGCGGTAGCCTCCGACCCAGACCGTCGGTGAGCGTGCAGACCGTCGCACCGCGCTCGGTCGCGCCTCGACCCCCCGTGGCTCTACGTGCCTCCTCCACTCCCACGGTCGTGAGTGGGGACCCTGGCACCAAGGCCCTCGGCCTGACCACATCTGCCATCATTGCAGACCTGCACCCGGGCTCTGCATTGGGCTACGCCATGCTCCATCACGAGCATCGGCACGCTGTCATGGCTGCCCTGGCACGCATCCCACCTGGGACGCAAGAGGCACATGCTCTCTCAGTCCGCTCCATAGCACGCCCGGAGGACCCAGCCACCTTGCGCGAGGCACGAGCCTCTCCTGAGGCTACACACTGGGACGCTGCCTGTGCCGATGAGCTCGCCGCTATCCGACAGCACCACTTGTACATCCTCGTCGACCTTCCTCCAGGTCGGAAGGCCATCGATGCCAAGTGGGTCTTTCGGCGCAAGTGGAAACCCGACGGGTCCTTGGACAAGTACAAGGCCCGCCTCACTGCAAAGGGGTTTGCCCAGGTCCTTGGGGTCGACTATGACCAGATCTTTGCCTTAGTTGGTCGGTTCTCCACCAGTCGGGCGCTCTTCAGCCTGGTCGCCCAGCACGGATGGGAGCTGCATCAGATGGATGTGAGCAACGCTTTTCTCCATGGTTCACTGGAGGGTGAGGAGCTTTACATGGTGCAGCCACCAGGCTTCGACGATGGTACCTGGAGAGTGGGGCGACTGCGTAAGGCCCTCTATGGCCTAAAGCAGTCGCCGCGGTGCTGGAACCAGGAGATCAGCAGCACGCTCCTTCGTGGTGGGCTCCAGTACAGCACCGCGGACCCTGCATTGTTTGTCAGTCCGCGAGGCCAGACCTTTGCTGCTGTTCTGGTGTACGTCTACGACCTCCTCATTGCGTCGCCAGACACGGCCGCCATCCAGCGCGTCAAGGACTTGCTGCACGCCACCTACCAGATGAAGGATCTCGGGTCTGCACGAGTCTTCCTGGGCATGGAGCTCGAGCATGATCGCTCCCAGGGCATCCTCCATGTCCATCAGGCCGCTTATGTGCAGAATCTGTCCACTCGTTTCGCCGAGGACCTGCCACTCGTGCCGAGCGCATCCTCACCCATGTCGCCCGATGGCCAGGTGAAGCTGAAGAGTACTGACCCAGCTGTTGTGGGGAAGCCAGTTGACGTGACCACGTACCTGCGAGTCATCGGGTCACTGATGTTCCTGGCGACGACAACGCGTCCAGACATCGCGTTCGCCGTCAACCTCCTGGCCCAGTTTTCTCAGGAGCCGCGTCACCTCCACTACGAGGCCGCGATCCGAGTACTGCGCTATGTCGTCTCGACTCCTCGGCGAGGTCTCATGTTCCACCGTCAACCGTCTGTTGTCGCAGTGGGCTACACCGACAGCGACTGGGCCGGCAGTCCGGACGGTAAGAGTCGCACAGGCTGGATCTTTCCAATTGGCGGCAAGGCTGTGTCCTGGCGTAGTGGCAAGCAGGGGTGCATTGCATGCAGTACTACTGAGGCTGAGTACGTGGCTCTTGGATCAGGGGTGTGTGAGAGTGTGTGGTTGCGTCGTCTATTGTCCGAGTTGCGTCAGTCTGTCCCATCCATCACGGTGCATTGTGACAATGAGAGTGCCATGGCCATCGCCGACAATGACGGCGTGCATCACACACGCACAAAGCACATCAACGTTGAGTATCACTATGTGCGTTCATTGTTGCATGACGGTAGCATCAGCATCGTGTGGGTTGAGACAGCACGGCAGTTGGCTGACTTCCTGACCAAGGCACTGAAGCGCGACTCGTTCAAGAAGGCTGTGAGTTCGGTCGGCGTACGTCCGTGAGTGGCTCTCTCTTTATCTCTGCCTGCGTCTCTGCATGCCCTGGGGGAGTCTAGATGTTAACCGTGTCCCTGTCCGCCCATGTGCACTACGCCTGTGAGTCATGGGGGAGTGTTGGTTTTTGCGCATCTCTCATTGTGCTCTGTTGTGTCCTCCCGGCTTGTGTACATCGGCGTGCAGATCACTGACGGCGAGACTCGACACTGATGGAGTGTCGTCTTGTGGAGTCGAAGCACGCTGAGGTCTTCTCGCAGTGCGCTGGAGCCTCCTCTCTACGGCGACGTGCTCAGCTCCATCGGCAAGCCTCCTCGGTGATGGTGCTTCCGGCGGTCGCTGCCACCGCAGTTGCTGTGTGCATGCGTCCAGCGCGTCCCATCGCGCCTGCGTCGTCATGCTCTGCCTAGGATGTTTGTTGCATGTTGCACGGCCCTGTTCGGCATCATGGACCATCGTAGGCACTACCTGGGTTCGGGCAGCCATAACTCCTTGCCACTATTTTTCTTGCTGTTTCTGATCGCACGATTGCGTTCGCAGCGTCGGCATTATGGTATGGTCCAGTTTTCAGGCAAAACGGACGACACCCGGGTTTTGGGCTGTCGTCTGTCTGGTAGGGCTCACCGAGAAAACATGCCTGCCAGAGTATAGGTCTATTTCCTGATTGGCTGGTTAGCTGAGTAACAAGCTCTACAGAGCTGGGGGGGGCCTAGATCTTGGAGGGGTCTCCCATTGCTGTTCATTCTTCATTGCTAATCAGTTACTTTCAGTTTCCAGCTGCATTCTGGCGCTAACACTGGTGCGCGCACTTCTGAGTAACAAACCTAGAGCTTCCAGACTTGGTCTCTAGAGCAGCAGACTGAGGGGGCAGCTGACTTAAGCAACTAGCGTGGAAGCCCGCACCCTGCATCAACAACGCTGCTGCCCCGATCTGCTGCCTAGCGTTTCCTTCTATTTGCGGATGTTCGTGACACCTCTACCCGCCTGCGCCTCTCGTCGCCGCCCTGCAGTCCAACAATCTCCGGTCGCAGCTGACTCAGTCCCTCAGCACTAGAACTTTTCTGCCTCGCAGCTCGCCGTTGTCCCTGCTATCGCACTCTCGCAACGGCCCGCCGCACTCTCCGTAGTTGTAGGTCAGTACTCCGCTGCTCCGCTGCTCTTTGCTACGCCTGTCACTTCTCGTCCAGGCCTTCTGCACGTTAGCAGCGCCATTGTACTATCGGCAGGCGGTCTCACAGAGGTCCCGATCCCAACACATCTCAGTAGGTGTACTTTCCTCCGCTCTGCTATGTCTCAAACAGCTCCGGAGCCCAGCAGGCTTTCCTTCCCTGCACTCTGCTTCTCCCTCTCTTAAACAACAGCAGTCGCATCTACGACATCATCTGTTATCCTGAAGTGCTTGCCCTCGTTCTTCTAGGCTCTCAGCGTCTGAGCAGCACCACGGTGCTCCTGAGTACACGGTCTTGCATCATCGTGGCACCGAAGCTTTCTTGCCACGACTGGCCAGCTTTCAACGGCTTCGCAATGCGGCGTGGGCACGTGTTAGCCGCCATTGTGACAGCCCTAGGTACCACCCCGGGGAAGACTACGACCCTACAGAAGACGAGGCACGTGAAGACATTGCAATGTACGCGGCCTACTGCCAGTCGGCCTCGGACAACTCACCGACCGTTCAAAATGCACCAACTACGGGGCCGCCACGTGAACTACATCACCTCTCATCTCCGGCAAGATCTTCCATTTCCCATAGAACACGTCGGCAAAGCGTGTTGCTCAAGGTGCAACAGCTCCAGCTACAGCGGCAGCTCCCGCAGAGCAAGCTGAGGCAGCCTCAAGTCGTGCAGCGTCCCCCACCGCATCGCAATCTGCTGAAGCATCACGTAGACCTGATACTCTCACTACTCTAGAAGCAGCACTTGTCTCCTGTGCTGCTGTCACATCTACTTTTGCTACTACAACGCGTGCTGCACGTGCACCTGCCAGCACTGCTGCTGGCAGAGCTGCTGAGGCCTATGCAGCAACAGCCTCTGACCAGGGTCCCCTTGCGGCTGCTGCAGTCAACATAGCCACACAGGTAGTAGCAGTAGCTAGCGCAGTCGCAGCAGCAGCAGCCTCAGTAGCCACTGCTCTGTCCAGCGCCATCACCTCCATTCAGGTCTCCACTTCCCACATGTCTTCTGCTTCAGCATCCTCATTGTTTGGTCCTCAGATCTGTAGGCGATCACAGCAGCAGCTACCTTCTCCACCCTCATAGGTGGGAGCGAGCGAACGAGCGGGCAACGAGCGAGCGAGTGAGCGAGCACTGCAGTGAGCTCGAAACTGGGGGATTCGACCCCAGCTGCCCACAGAATAAATTCCTAGCACAAACTAGGTCACCGTACAAGCAACAACCTGTCTAGAGAAGAAACCCGGTTATGCTCATGACAAACTGTGCACCAATTCATGTGAGCAATGCAAATGAGTCTGACAAGCTCTGATTGAGCTTCTCCACGGCTCGTCTTCTCAGCTTCTGGTCACGACGTGTCAATCGGCGGAGTCATCTCTCACTGGTCAGTCCCTTGTACCAGTGATGTGAGTGTGCAACAAGGCCAGAGGTCACCGTGTGATAATGACATGAATCCAACACTCCCCCATGACCCACAGCCGACGCACAAGGACGACACGCACAGGCACAGCACAAACGTCACAAGACGTGACACAACACAAGACTGTACACGAGCACTGGCATGACAACTCAACCAGGAGCATTACGAGGACACAGTAACCCAACAACATGCACTGCTGCCTTGAAGACATTGCTGCTCAGTGCCTTCGTGAGAAAGTCAGCTCGTTGCAGTCGCGTGTCAACCCACACAATCTTGACATCACCTGCAGCCACACGCTCACATACAAAATGATGTTATATATTGATGTGCTTGGTGCGAGTGTGATGCATGCCGTCGTGCTCAACAATAGCTTTTGTGCTTTGATTGTCACAGCGCAATGTGACGCAGCGAATGGGTACTCGCAGCTGCTGAAACAACCGACACAACCAAACGCTCTCACAAGTGCGTGCACCAAGGGCGACATATTCCGCCTCACTGGAGCTGCGTGCGACGCAACCCTGTTTACCACTCTTTTAGGAGACAGATGTGCCGCCGACGAGAAAGACATAGCCGGTGCGGTTGCGTGCATCCGTGTCATGCGTCCAGTCACTGTCTGTGTAGCCATCAACAATGACGGATGGCTGCGCCCGGTAACAGAGACCGACTCGTGTAGTGGAAAGCGCATATTGAACAACACGCAATGCGGCCTCCATGTGCCGCACCCGTCGGCACTGTGAGAACTGTGCAAGGAAGTTCACAGCAAAAGCGACGTCTGCTCGTGTGGTCGTGGCCAGGTACATCAATGACTCTATGACGCGCAGGTAGTCGGTCACATCCACTGGCTCCCCCAGCTTGGACACATCCAGTGTTTTCAATAACCTCTGCCCGGCGGGCGTCATCGGCGTGGATGTTGAGGGCACAGACTCAAGGCGCGAGGCAAAGCGCTCCCCCGGGCTTCTAACATATGCAACCTGGTGGACATGAAGAACACGGTGAGTGCAATCACGCTCAAGCTCCATGCCGAGAAACACTCGAGCTGGGCCCAAGTCTTTCATCTTGTATGTGGACTCCAGCTGGGACTTCACAGTTGACACTACCTCCCGACTTGGTGATGCAATGAGGAGGTCGTCCACATAGACGAGGACTGCGACAAACAACGCCGAGTTGGGAGCGACAAAGAGAGAAGGATCTACTGTGCTACGACAGTATCCACCCTTTTCCAGGGTAGAGGTGATCTCCTGGTTCCAATACCGTGGTGACTGCTTCAGGCCATAGAGAGCCTTGCACAGTCTCCACACCCTGTCAGTGCCATCAGAGAATCCTGGAGGTCGTACCATGTAAACTTCCTCATCCAACTGACCGTGCATAAAGGCGTTGTTGACATCCATCTGCTCGAGCTCCCAGTCATGGTGGGCGGCAAGGCTCAGAAGGGTGCGAGCAGTGGTGTAGCGTCCGACAGGGGCAAACGTCGTGTCAAAGTCAACGCCAAGGACTTGTGAGAACCCCTTGGCGGTGAGACGTGCAATATACTTGTCAAGCTAGCCATTGGGCTTGTACTTGCGCCTAAAGACCCATCGTGCATCGATGGCTTTGCGACCAGGCGGGAGATCGACCAGCTTGTAGATGGCGTGGTCGCCAAGAGCTCAAAGTTCATCCCGCATAGCAGCCTCCCATTGCTGGGAGTTGGACGCAGTGCGTGCCTGACAAACAGTAGTCGGATCGGGCGAGGGTGCAATAGCAATTGTCGTGTGACACTCAGCGACACTGCTGCGGATGACGGCTTTGAGAGTGCAATTGTGCTCAGACCTGAGCAGCGTCTGCCCAAGGGCACAGCTGGAATGGACCACTGCTGTGGCCAGGCCCAAGGTGTCCATGCCAGTTGGTAGCGTTACAGGCTACTCTGGGTGGGACTGGACAGGACGGACGGATGGAGCGGCGACACTGGAGGAACAAGAAGGGAGTGCGTGGAGACGCCCGCCACGAACAAAGGGCTCGATGGGAGCAAGACCATGAGGGTCACTAGGCGACGGCGGAGCAGGGATAAGCGGACTGGACGGAGCCGCTGAGGAGTGTGCAGGAGAAATGGACTCTGACGAAACTGGGAGGAACAACACAGGAGACTCTGGAGCTCCGAGCGAGCTGGACGACACAGACGGAGAAAGGGAAGGGGGCACAGTGCCAAACGACGAAGGCCGCTCCAAGGGTGGAGGCTGCGATGAACGGACAGTAGCAGGGACTGCAGGGATAGCGGGAGTAGCAAGCCCGACGTCCCCCTGCAACCGAGAGAGCAGCAGCATGGAGGCGGCCGTACAGTAACGACTGAGGTCACGAAGAAAGACAGACTCGAAGAAAAGGGCATCGCGGGACTCAATGACGCGCTGGGGCTCCTGGTCCCAGAATTGCCAGGCTTTGGACTGGGCAGACACGCCCAAGAAAGGGCAGAGACGCCCACGAGGGGAGAGTTTGCCGTCACGAAGGTCCTCAAGTAGCCAGACGGACGCAATGCTACCCGAGAAGCGAGCGAGCCGAAGTTCAGCACGGGTCCCGTACCAACGCTCAAAAGGCGTGACCGAGCGGGGGAGGGGTCTGTGCGGGACGCGATTCCAAACCCAGGTCATGTAACTCATGGCCTCAAAGGCAAACGGAGGAGGAAGACCGGACTCAGACAGAAGGGTACGTACGCCGTCAGCAAGAGTCCGGTTCCAACGCTCAGAGACTCCGTTTTGTTGGGGTGTGTAGAGAGCGGAGGTCTCCAAACACACCCCTTGAGACTCAAGGAACTCGGTGGTGGGACCGAGGAACTCACCACCGTGGTCGCTGCGGAAGACACGCAGGGAGCGCTGACAAGACCGTTCAGCCTGGTGGAGCCACGACGCAATGACAGGAGGGACGTCACTCTTCTAGCGAAGAGCGAAGACCCAGCGAGAGCGGGAGAAGTCATCAGTGAGGCACAAAACATAACACCCAACACCCCCAAGAAAGTCATGGGAGAGAGGACCCATGACATCAGCGTGAACAAGAGCAAGGGGGTAGGAGGACCAAGAGTCAGAGGAAGCGAAGGGAGAATAATGCATTTTCCCTTGGGCACAATCTAGACAGTCTGAGGGACAGGACGAAGGAAAGGTGGAGGGTGACAGCCCAACAACAGGTTGGAGATGGAGCATGCTGGAGATGGCATCAGTGTGAACATGGCCAAGACGACGATGCAAGAGTTGGATGTCAGCGGGCGAGAGGGATGGTGCAACGTGAGCAAGAGAGGTGCGAACAGAGTGGGGAGCGGGATCAATGAGTGGCACACGGTAGAGTTCATCACACTTCACTCCCCGCAGAACGATGCGACCACTGGAACGAATACAGACAGTGCCAACACCCCGACTGGCGGAGAAATCCATGCCCTGATTGTCAAGGGAGGGCACGGACAACAGGCTGAGCTCCAAAGAAGGCACATACAGCATGTCGGGCAGAAACAGCACGCCACCGGGACCAACAAAACGGACCAACGCCTTGGACAGGTAGCAACTGACCATAACCAGTACAAACAAAGCGGACGGAACCAGCGGGACCCAACGAGACAAACACTGAGCGAACAGAGGTCATGTGGTGGGTGGCCCCGGAGTCAAGAACCCAGAAGCCACCAAAGACACGAAGACCAGGAAGGACGCCACAGGTGGCAACAGTGCCAACAGAGGGTGGAGCAGAGTCACAGACAGACAGGCAACGAGGAAGAACGACAGATTGCCAGTGCTCAACCCACAGAACAGATGCGGACGGGAGCCCAAGAACATGACCGGGGGGGTCCCCACGAAGGACAGTGTCAGTGTGACAAGGGAGACCTCTGGCCAACGAATACACACTCTCACCTCCCTGATCGCGGAGGTGAAGACGCTGGAGGAGAGACTGCTCTAGCTGGCGCTCGCCATCGACGGACGCTGCGGAAGAGGGAGGAGACGAACCCGAGGGAGGTGTGAACCACGGAGGTGGGATGTACGCCAAAGAAGGGGGCCGAGCATACACGGGTGCTCCGTAGGGCGATGGCCAACCCCACGGGTATGGGATGGGGCTGGAGCTGTGGAAACGCCAGCGGTGGAGTAAAGTTGTGCCGTGGTGGAGCTGACATGTCGAGAGACGGGGGTGGAGCTGGAGTTGGTGGCGGAAGAAGACGGAGAGCCGCCGGTGCGAGCCCAGTGCGCACGCATAGAGCGGGCTAGGCGCAAATCGTCAGGAGGCGTAGGGCACGCACAAGTAGAATGCGCAGAGGAACCACAGTTCCAGCACACAACTTCACCAGGGACACGGGACGGAGCAGTGTCCTTGCCCTTACCCTTGTCCTTTCCGCGACCACGGCCACGCCCGCACCCCTGGGAGGCGAGAGCAGTGGCCGTAGCTGTTGAGGAAGACGAGGATGTGGAGGAGGCGGCGGCAGCCGATGACGAATCAGAGGAGGAGGCGGTGGTGGTTGCAGCAACGCCTGCAAGTGCAGCGCGGTGCAGTTGTTTTTTCTGAAGGCTGGTCCACCAAGCAGCGAGCCGATCAGCAACGAAGTCCCAGAGAGCGCCAATGCCCGGTGGGGAATCAGGAGGAACGGGCTGAGAAGCAAGACGCAGCAGCTCATCAGATTTGACGTCGCGGAGGAGGTCTGACAGCTCGGGAATCAACCCGTTGACCATGGTGTGGACAGCAGCTAGCTGGCCTGGCACGGCTTTGTCGAGCCCACGAAGGAGCTTGAGCCCGCGTGCCCAGTAGGCGTCAGCCGACTCGTCAGCACGCATTATGAGCATGTTGAACTGCACAATGAGGGCACTCTGGGCTGCCTGACCAGTGATCGTGGTGCTACGGCGAAGCATGGTGTAGGCACCAACAGGATGAGCTAGACGTTGCACGGCGGGATCGGCGTTGTAGGTACCGACCTCGTCGACAAGCGTCTCTGGCGCAGCAGCAATGAGGGCACGGACAGCACGGGCAGACTCAGCAGCGACAGGTGTAAAAGGTGCGACATCTGGGAAATAGTATTCCCACAGACGCTCCCCCTGGGCCCATGCGCTGAAGCGGGTTTCCCAGGAGGAGAAGACGAGTCCGCTGGACAGGACAGGCGGCTGCGAGAAAAAATCATGCTGGCGAGTGACAGGAATGGGATTGGCAGCGGAAGGCATGACAGCAGTGTTTCCGGCAGCGGTGCTAGAAGCAGCGGGTGTGGAGGAAGCAGCCGCAGTGGTGCTAACGTTGGCAGCAGCGGTGGGGACGGAAGCAGCAGGGAGGCACTTAAGCACAATAGGTGCAACCTCATCAGCAAAGGCGGTGCGATTATCATCGCCAAGCTTGAGGCGTTCCTCAGCCTTGCGCTACGCCTCGAGAGCGAGGCGGAGCTGGCGCTGCAGGTCAGCTATGACTGATTCATCGTCACTCGGCATGGTGACGACGACGAGGTCCTGCCGGACAGATTTTCGCAGAGTTTCCCTTGCCCCAGTGGGCGTGGGAAAACTGGATGTGCCCAAGGCACGAGGAATGTGTATTGTAGGACAGCCCGACCCCAATCAGACAAGCAGGAAAGTCCCGCAAGAGAGGAAAGGAGGCAAGGAGACAGAGCAGCAGCCGAGGACCCTCACAAAGTAAAAGGAGGTGGAGGTGCACGCAAAAAGGCAAGGAGTGGTGGAACAGCAGCAG
>SZWC01008520.1:49338-60300 GCA_023375785.1 Penium margaritaceum
ATTCACACGTGCACACAAGATGTGGACTCAAGTGGGTGAATCATGGGAGTTGCGACGCCCGTCATACAGATTCTGTGTTTATCACAAACTCGGCTTGCCGTCGTCTAGCCTGGTCACTCGGAAGAGTGGAGGTAATATGACGATGCAGTTCAAAGGACACCTAGCTGGTGCTCCCCTGAACGTACTGGCTGATACTCGAGGAGACGACTCCTTTGCTATTCTTAGCTTTACCCAACAGGTGGGCCTAAAGTATGAGCCATTGGATGGCGCAGTTGTCGTCGGTGACAACCGTATAGTACCTGTGATCGGTATCTGTAAGGCACATATTTGTATTCAAGGTTACACACACAGTGTCACGTTAAAGGTACTCAACTTTCTTGACCCGATTGACATGGTGCTAGGCGATCCCTGGCTCTGCGAAAACAAAGCTCTGATGTGCTTTGAATCAAGGCGCTTGATACTCTGAAAGGGAGAGCATTGCTTCACGTTGATTCCGAGTATGAAATTGTCACCGACTCGACTCAAAGTCCATGCCAGCTTGTCTGCGATGCAGGTTAAGAGACATATTTGACAAGGTTGTTGATACTTATTGGCTCAGCTGTAGAAAGTGGAGGACGGCATGGAGGACGACACGCCACAAGGGATAAAATCCCTATTGGCGGAGTTCTTGGATGTATTCGAAGACCCACCGGCTGGGCTTGCACCAGAAAGACACATGGGCCACACGATTCCGCTACAACCGGAGACGACTCTCCTATTCAGACCCATGTATCACCTAGTCCAGCAGAAAGGCGAGAGGCCAATCGCCAAATCAAAGAGTACCTTGTAAAAGGATGGATTGAGCCAAGTAGCTCGCCGTACGGTGCGCGGATCCTTTTTGTGAACAGAAAGGACGGTGGTTAATGCATGTGCGTGGAATACCAGGCGTTGAACAGGCTGACGGTGAAAAATCAATTCCCTTTACCACGGATTGAGGAACTTTTTGACCAACTCCAAGAGGCACAAGTGTTTTTGTCCTTGGATTCATCATAAGGGTACCATCAAATCCGCATCACTGAAGGTGATGTGCCCAAAACCACGTTTTGAACGCACATGGGACACTATCAGTTTTGAGTGCTGTGCTTTGGGCTTACAAATGCCCCAGCAACCTTCCAAGGAGAAATGAACCGAACATTCACCAAGCAACACTGTGAATTTGTCTTGGTTTACCTGGACAAAATCTTGGTTTTCTCCAAATCAATAGAAGAGCACGGAGAACATCTACGAGAAGTTCTCGTAATCCTTTGGGAACAGAAGTTCTATGCGAAAGTGAGCAAGTGCAAGTTTGCACAAGATGAGCTCGAATATCTTGGACACATCGTCGGCAAGGACGGCATCCGTGTCGACCCACAAAACGTCCAAGGCGTTGTGGACTGGCCACGCCCTGAAAACATTGGGCAGATTCGGTCTTTCCTCGGCCTTGTAAACTACTTTTGACGATGTATGCAAGGGTATTTGACCTTGGTAGCACCGCTAACCAAGCTCACGCGAAAAGACGTGCACTGGGAATGGACATCTAATTGTGAGAAATCCTTTCTCAAAGTCAATGAACTTCTATCCACAGCGACTGTTGTAGCTCTTCTGGATCCATCGCAACCATGGGAGGCTCGATGTGAGGCGTCGGTAGTAGGACTCGGAGCCGTCCTCATGCAAAATGGTCACCCAGTTGCGCATGAGAGCCAGAAGCTCATCCCCGTGGAAACGCGGTACACGACTGGGAATCAAGAGCTCCTTGCGATAGTACACGCTTCCAAGATGTGGCGCTGCTACCTTGAGGGCGTTGTAGGAGACCACCATCATCATTTAGTGAGTTGTTCCTATTCCCGTGCCACCGTTCTTAGTGATTTTAGTTCCTTATCCAAGGTGGCAATGGCTGCCACCACCATTCTACCCTGCCATCTACGGGCCATCCTCTCTTTGCTACGTCCCTTCAGCATGGCTGAAGTTGGCAGCTTCACCCATCTCTTCTCCATCTGTCTTGACTGGTCCCCCCGCATCTCTTGGCCTGTCGCGAGATGGTTCAGGCATACCTTCTCCAAGTTTCCCTGTCCCTCTTCAGTCTTGGCCTCCCAGTGTTTCCTTTGATTTGTGCTTGGGTAGTGAGTCTCAGGGTTACAATTGTTAGTCAAATGAAGCCATTTGGGGTGCATCCTCTGGTGGGGCTCGTATACTTGCTAGGACTTCTAGACATGTTAAGCGCTCTCCCTGACTTGTTTGAAGTGTCGTCCAGTGTCATGTGACTTCCCCAACTTGTGTGTCGAGGGGCTTCTAGATGATTGCCACTAGAGCTACTCATCACTTGATGTCATGTTGTGCTACGTTTGTCAAGCTAGAGCCTGTTGGTGACGTCCGCGTTGTCTACACTGGCTCTTGTCTAGATGTTGCCAGTCCTTGACATTGGTGTTGTGCATTTTGTTGATCCTTCGGGAAATTTCTTCTTGCCTGATATTCTCTTAGTGCTTGCGCTTGAGGTCTGCTTTTTTTCTGTCTACCTACCTCCGCCGCGCAGAGCTTTAACTCCAGCCACCCTCCGCCACCGCGAGGTTTGTTAGTGTCTAACTGTCAGCCGGCCAGCTGGACATCCGGCAGCCAACCAGGTGAGTAAATGACCATTTGCTGGCCGCCTGTTGCCCGCCGATATGCTGTCCGGCTAGTCCGTGGACATGAGGCCGCGAGGCCTCCACCGTTGAGCCCTCAACCTTGACCTCGCCTTCCCCCCCTCACCTCATTGGACGAGCGAGACGAGGGGAGAGCGCTAAAAGTCCAATTCAAGTACATAGAATAATGGAATGGAGAGGGAGGAGTGTTGTGAATCGCCACGTGGCATGCGCAAGGGCTCAAAAGCTCGTGGTATTTAGGAACGTTCAAGAATTACCTACAGTGTGCAATGCGAGCGAGAGATAATCATCAGTTGGTGAGTGTGACCATCGGTTGTGTGTAGAGGGCGCTGAGACCACACCGCATCCCGGAAGTCGAGCCCAACCTCTCGATACATAAGAAGGCCAGGTACTTAGCATAGCACACAACACAGCTGGCAGGTGGCCCCGTAAGGATCAGCACCCGACAGACATATGCAGACTCCCCCAGAAACCAACATGCAAGTTGGATGTAACTTTGGCATCCTTTGTGTCAAGGAGTTAAAGCTCCCCATGACTGAAGCAAACAATAAGAACCATGAGAGAAAACAAATCATGTGGCCGTATGCCATTGCTTGTGCGAGTATTGTTGTTGGTAGAGTGTGAGAGGTCCATCATGAATGTCTCCCATGTTTTGGGAGATAAGGCACGTCATTCGAGACTGATCACATATCGGAATTTTGGAAGGCCGGACTTGAGAAATTCCCAGTTGTAGGCATAGTCAATTGTTGACTCAGGCTATCTAGCAAGAGCTAGAAACTAATGTAAAGCACAGGTTGGGGCAGTTGCATTGCTGATGTAGCGTACGGGCTTCCACGCTCATTGCTTAGTCAGCTGCCCCCTCAGTTTGCCGCTCTAGAGTCTAAGTCCGAGTGCTCTAGGTTTGTTACTCAGAGGTGAGCGCGCCGGTGTTAGCGCCAAAAAACAGCTGAAAACTGGAAGTGACTGATTAAGCAACAAGAATAAGCAACAATGGGAGATTCCTCAAAACTCTAGCTCCCCCCCAGCTATGTAGAGCTTCTTACTGAGTTTCTAAGCCAATAAAAATAGACCTATTTTCTGGCAGGCAGGTTTTCTCAGTGAGCCCTGCGAGACGGCCGACAACCCAAACCCGGGCATCGTCCGTTTTTCCTGAAAACTGGATCATTCCATAGTACGCATCCTCCGCAAGCAGTCATGCAATCAGAATCAGCTAGAAAAATAGAAGTGAGGAGTTATGGCTGCCTAAACCCAGGCAGCATATACGCTAGTCCCCGGTAGCAACATTGCCAAGAAATCATGAAAGTTGGACCCTAGGCATGACATAGCGCTGCGAACGTAACGGTGAATTCAGACATGGCACTGGANGGCACGACTGCTGAGGAGGTCTGCCAATGGAGCTGAGCACGAAGGAGGGAGGAGGCTCGAGCAAACTGCAAGTAGACCTCAGCGTGCGTTAGCTCCACCGGACGACACTCCAACAGCGTCACGTCTCGCCGTTAGTCACCTTCACGCCAATGTACACAAGCCGGAAGGATACAACGGAGTACAAGTGAGAGACGCGAGACAAAAACCAACATCTCCCCCATAACTCAGGCGTAGTGCACATGGACGGGCAGAGAGCAAGGAGACCAAGCGGACAAGGAGAGAGAGAACCTCATGGACGCACACCGACTGCTCTCACAGGCTTCTTGAACGAGTCACGCTTCAGTGCCTTGGTAAGAAAAAGCCAACTGTCATGTTGTCTCAACCCACATAATGTTGATGCTAGCGTCATGCAGCAACGAACGTACATAGTGATACTCGACATTGATGTGCTTTGCGCGAGTGTGGTGCACACCGTCATTGCCAGCAATGGCCATGGCACCTTCATTGTCACAGGGCAACATGATGGACGGGACAGACTGACGCAACTCGGATAACTGGCATCGTAACCACACGCTCTCACAAGCGCAATAACCAAGGGCCACATACTCAGCCTCAACAATGCTACACGCAATGGAGTATTGCTTGCCGCTACGTCAAGATACAGACGTTCCGCCAACAAGGAAGATCCAGTCCGTACGACTCTTACCGTCCGGACTATTGGCCCAGTCATTTTCCGTGAATCTCGTTGCCACAATTGACAACTGTCAACAAAATATGAGGCCTCACCGTGGGGTAAAAATGATGTAGCACAGTATTGGGATCGCGGCCCGAATGTGGAGGTGACGCGACTCTTGAGAGAACTATACAAGCAGTTTGATGGTGAACACAATGTCTGGACGCGTCGTCGTCACCAGGAACATCAGTGACCCGATGAAGCGCAGATACGTGCTCACGTCTACTGGCTCCCCCACCACGGTTGGATCAAAGCTCTTGAGCATTCCCTGACCATCGAGCGACATGGGTGAGGATTCTGTCAGCACAAGGGGAAGGTCTGAGAAACTCATTCCAATTCCATGGAAACAAACCGCTCGTCAAACCACGGAGCCTATTGAACGCTAGGTTCAAATGTGTCCTAGCAGGTCATTGAAAAAGCGTACAAGTGTCTGAGTAACAAGGTCTCCCCTTGTTACGGGGTGAGACTTGCTAATCGAGTCTCACCCGTCGGTCGACGAGCGAGGCTTGCCGGCGCTCAATAGGACTCGAGGGAAAACTCGCCCGAAGTGCGCAAAACGTAGCAAATGCTCGTGCGAGCTCCTAAGTTTGGCCGAAACAGGCAACATGTGAGGAAACCTAGTTTGGTCCTACAAAACATGCAAAGTACGACTAGGCTTTCTACCACACCAAGTAAAATATGTCACAACAGTATTGAGGGCACATATAGGTTTGCCAACAAGGGCAAGCAAGGATCGACGGCCGGCGGAGTGCGTAAGAAGGAGAGGTGGCACCGCCATGTGGTGAGCTTGGTGTGCATGCATCTTCACGATCAACGTGGATCACCACCAACCGCCGAATCCGTATGCACTGCACACCCGAGGACATAATGGACCAATACATACATAGAGGGTTATCACGTCCCCTTGGCTGAGGGTGTCGCATGCATGCAGCCGAGCAGATGGAGTTGTGAGCGGAGGGAGGATGATGGTAGTGCCTTAGTGAGAAAGTCTGCAAGCTGCTTAGTCCCAGGCACCTCACACACTTGGACCACACACGCTTCTACTGCCTCGCGAACAAAATGGTGCTCAACTCCTATGTGCTTGGTGCGTGGGTGCAAGACACCGTCATTTTGCGTGATGCGACGTGCAACAGAGTTATTGCTATTCAGTGGCAAGGCCCCCACACTCATTCCCCATTCTCCCAACAATCGTTGCAACCAAGTTGCTTCACATGCAACTTCTCCCAATGCCATGTATTCAGCTTCAGCCACACTACGTACCACACATGACTATTTTGCACTGCGTCATGAGATAGTGGTGCCCCAAAGCCAAAAAGCATACCCTCCTTGACTGCATGCAGTTCTTTCCCATGCATAATCACTAACACAATACCCATCAAGCAAGGGACCAGTACCATGGGAGAAGACGAGGCCCATTGATGCAGTTTCAGACACATAGCGTAGTAGTTTAAGCAAAGCTTTTCGATGTGCATTGTGGGGATGCTGACTGAACTTTTACCAGGGTGTTCACTGCACTGGAAATTTCAGGTCGGGTGGTGGAGGAAAGGTTGGTGAGATTCCTTGTGATCTATCTGTACAGCGTGGGATCTGTTTCAGGTCCGTAGTCAGTGGTGTTGGTATCAAGGAGATGTCCATACACGTCTGGACTCATCGGTGAGTGCTGTATGGGGAGATGTTGCACAAGTTGAGAGAAGTGTTCAGCCAAGTGTGCTATGAATCGACCTTGGTGTACTGTCAGAGTGCGTGGTGCTCTGTTGCGAGTGATGGTCATGCCTAGGAAATTGTGTGCCTCTCCTACGTCGGTCATGCGACAGTGTTTAGTGAGTAGCGCTTTCGTGTCTTTGATTAGAGGAAGAGATGGTGAGAGGATCAGTAAATCATCAACATACACCAGGAGGACCATTGGAACACCGCTCACCCAGCGGATGAACAAGGAAGGATAAGATAGACTGTGCAAAAACCCTCCATGTTCCAGTGTTCGACTGATCTCTTTGTTCCAGCACCGTGGAGCTTGTTTCAATCCATACATCGCCTTCAAGAGAGGCCACACTCTGTCAGCATCCTCTGTGAATCCTGGTGGCTGTTCCACGTAGATTTCTTCTTCCAACGGACCATTCAAGAAGGCGTTCTTGACATCCATTTGGTGTTTTTCCCAGTCAGCATGTGTTGCGGCCCCAAGCAACACTCGACCAGATGTGTACTTGCCTACTCGGACATAGGTGTCAGTGAAATCTTGTCCAGGTATCTGATGGAAGCCTTTGGCCACCAATCGGGCTTTGTGCTTCTCAAACAAACTGAGGAGATTTTGTTTTACCTTAAACACCCACTTAGCATCGATTGCTTTGCGCCCAGGTGGAAATGGTACCAGTTGGTAGACTCCATGCTCAAGGGGCGCGTTCAGCTCATCTACCATTGCCTTTTCCCACTCTGTCACGTCCGAGCGCCCCCTTGCCTCTTCAACAGTGAAAGGATCGGACTGGATGGGCATGGGCTATGTGGGACCCACTCTATGGTAAAACTGTTTATAGTCCACTCTTGCCACATTCCGTTGTGAGCGACGGACCGGATCGGGCTGGACTGGACTATCTTGCACCGGAGTAAGGCCAGGGGGGGACCCTGAGGAGTCTGCACTTGTGCTTGCTAGGTCAGTCGGTGTGAGTAGGTCTGCAGGGACCGGAGTTGACCGGTGTGTGTCCTTGTGTCCACCTAAGGACTGTGAATCCTTGGTCTTCATGGTGGGAAAAAAGATGGGAACTCTGACATACTCAGGATATCGCTCAGGAACAGTGAGCATAGGTGCATGCTTAAGTCCCTTGAACGCCTTGTAGGGCATGTGTTCCAAGAATGACGCATCTCGACTCTCTACAAAGGCATGATGCACGGGATCCCAAAACCTCCATGCCTTAGATGCATGAGAGACGCCGACAAAGACGCACCACCTTCCTCGTGGGCTCGGTTTGTGATTACGTTGTGCATCAGCAAACCACACACAAGCCATTGTGCCCCACACACGTGCAGGGTGAAAATCTGCCTTTCGCTTGAATCATCTTTCCCAGGGAGTGACGGTCCTGGGAACAGGCCCCTCTGGTGTTCTGTTCCATATCCAGGTGATGTACTTGCCTGCTTCCTCCCAGAAGCCAAAGGACAAGCCAGACTCTTTTAGTAGGGTGTGTAGGGCATCGCCTAAAGTTCTGTGTCATCGCTCAGCCACCCCGTTCTGTTGCGGTGTGTCAGGTGCTGTGGTTTGATGGACAATACCTCTGGTATTAAGATACGTTTCTAGTGGTCCTAGGAATTCCCCGCCCTTGTCTGTATGCAAGATGTGCAAATGGTATCCTGTCTGTCGCTCTGCTAGGGGAATCCAGTCCATCATGGCCCGTTGTGCATCCGCTTTGGTCTTGAACAGAAACGCCGAACGAAAGCGACTGTAGTCGTCTGTCAGAGTCAAAACGTACAGTGACGCATACTGGATTGAGGGCACTGGCATGGGTCTAGTCAGGTTGGCGTGCACCAGTTCAAGAGGAATGTCGCTCACATGCTGTCATGTGGGGAAAATCTGTCGGTGTGACTTCCCTTCCTGGCAGTCTAGACAAGCTGATATCTTTAGGCCGTGTGGGCACTCTTCAGGACTCAGTCCATGTGGAGGCTAGTGTTTCAGTAGATCAGTAACCAGTTTCGTGTTGATATGTGCCAGTCTTTTGTGAATGAGTTCACTGTGCTTTGGGTTTGTTTTGGTCATGATGTGAGTGTGTGCATGGTTGGATGGCAGAACAGGGAACAAAGTTAGTCGGTACAACATGTCGTCATGTAAGGGCCCATCAGCCAGCAACATCCCGTGCGCATCAAACACAATGTATTTTTTTGCTTGCGTCAGTGTTGACATGCCCGATTGGCGATCCAACTGCCCCCCTTGACAGCAAGTTGACCTTTAGTCGAGGGACATACAAAACCCCAGTCAACCACATTACCACCCCCAGTGCTTGTAATGCGACAGTTCCAATGCCCTCAACCCTCAGCACTTCACCCGACCCCGTCCGGATACCCTCCACATCATGCGTTGCATATAGAGACACAAAAAGTTGACAATGGGGAGACATGTGATGTGAAGCTGCTGTATCAAACAGCCATTCATGCATGGGTAATGCGTACGATGTGGTGATATGCGTGTGCCCAAGGCGCGGACCTGGCTGTGACGCAGTTGTGGTCTCGAGAGGAGATATGGTAGGGGTAGCCTCCATCCTATCAGCGGTCTGTAATGTCGTCATGTTGTCGTACACGCGCTGGGCCCACGGCGGGACCGGCACTGGAGCAGTCACAAATGGTGGCATGTACTGCATCGGCATCCCATAGTACCTAAGAGGTGTGGGCATCAACTGCTGGGGCAGCTGCTGGAGCTATTGCTGAGGCTGTTGTGGAGGCGGTAGTCCAAAGGTGGCTGCCGCTACGGGTTGGTATGGAGGAAGTCCTGGTGGTCCATGCCCCCCAAAGGACTGTGGCACGGGAAACTATTGTAATGGCTGCTACTTTACCTGTCTCTGCTGCTGCTGAGTTTGCTGCTGCCTCTCCATCATCTGCCGCTGGAGGGAGGGGCATGTGCGCCAAAAGTGTCCATTTTGGTTACAAAAGCTGCACCTTTGGTTCCCAGGACCACGTCCACGACCACGACCGCCACACCCGTGTGCGCCTCGACCCCAACCATAGGAACCCCCATATGAGGCAAAAGGTGTGCGATGCCTTGCCAAGGCTCTCGCGCCCCCTCAGACCTTGTTCAGCATCGTAGAGATGCCCTAACGACCTGTTGAGGCCCGTCACCTCTCGTTGACGTGGCACGCAAGGGGAAGCCGCCCCCGTCTTCAGCTCCTCCAATCTACTTTGGTCCCTCTCAGGCCTGTCGATTGGCACTGATACCATGAGAAACTCATTTTGATTCCATGGAAACAAAAAGCTTGTCAAACCATGGAGTCTATTGAACGCTAGGTTCAGATCTGTCCTAGCACATCATTGAAAAATCGTACAAGTGTCCGAGTAACAAGGTGTCCCCTTGTTGCGGGGTGAGACTCGCTAGTCGAGTTTCACCCGTCGGCCGGCGAGCGAGGCTCACCGGCGCTCAACAAGACTCGAGGGAAAACTCGCCTGAAGTTCGCAAAACCTAGCTAATGTTCCTATGAGCTCCTAAGTTCGGCCGAAATAGGCCACATGTAAGGAAACCTAGTTTGGTCCTACAAAATATGCAAAGTACGGAATACTCTAGGCTTTCTACCACACCAAGCAAAATATGTCGCAACACTTTTGAGGACACATGTAGGTTTGCTAACAGCGGCAGGCAAGGATCGACGGCCGGCGGAGTGCGTATGAAGGAGAGGTGGCACTGCCATGTGGTGAGCTTGGTATGCAGGCGTCTTCACGATCAATGTGGATCACCGCTGACCGTCAAATCCGTATGCACTTCACACCCGAGGACATAACGGACCAGTATATACATAGAGGGTTATCAAGGTCCTGAGCGAAGTGCCCGAACAAGGTCTGGACGTAGGCGGCCTGATGGATATGTAGGATGCCCACTGAGTGATCATGCTCATGCTCCATGCCCACAAAGGCTTGTGCTGACCCGAGGTCCTTCATCTGGTAGGCAGCATGCAGGAGGTCCTTCATCCGGTGGATGGTAGCTGCATCCACCGGTGATGCAATGAGCAAGTCATTGACATAGACCAGGATAGCGACGAGGGTCTGACCTCGCGGACAAATGAACAACGCGGGGTTGGCAGAGCTACTAAGAAGACCGTCGTTGAGAAGCGTACGACTGGTCTGCTGGTTCATGTAGCGCGATGACTCCTTCAAGCCATAGAGGACCTTCCGCAGCTTCCAGACCTAGCCGGAGCCATCATCAAAGTCTAGAGGCTGCACCATGTCGAGCTCCTCGCCCTTCAGTGAACCATGGAAAAAGGCATTGCTCACATCCATCTGATGCAGTTCCCATCCGTACTGGGCAATTAGGCTAAACAACACCCGGTTGGTGGAGAACTGACCGTCTCGGGTAAAGATCTAGTCATAGTTGATCCCAGGGACTTGAGAAAATCCCTTGGCTATGAAACGAGCCTTGTACTTATCCAGGGACTCGTCTGGCTTTCACTTTCGCCGAAGTACCCACTTGGCACTGATGGCCTCACGACTCGGGGGGAGCTCGACAAGCTCATAGACATGATGTTG
>SZWC01008520.1:97487-109105 GCA_023375785.1 Penium margaritaceum
CTAGCATCTGGGACAAGTGGGGGCTTGGTGGTCGTGTGGCCGGCATAACTCTCGATAATGCCTCAGCCAATGTGGCAGCCATGCGGATCCTTGCAGCGAAGAAGGCAGGAGAGTTTGACCTGTCCATGATGATAAGATGTGCTTGTCATGTCATCAACCTGTGTGCGAAGGAGTTCATCAACACAGCAGGTATGCATTTAAGTAAATTTTCATTGTATGATATTCTGATGACATCATGCTCAGTTTGCATTATCTTCAGATTGCAAGTTAATCACCTTGCATGGCGACCTGTTTTCATCCTGTTCAGATAACATCTTATGATCGCATGATGCTGATTCTCATCTTCTTCTGATTGCATCATGTTCATGTTCAATGATGGTGACATCGTACGATGATGAGGATGCATGATTTTTAGCGTGCATGAGGTTTTTCTTCACATCTTGTTATTGCATCATGTTCCAAGTTCGTCATGTTTTCATCGCAAGACGTTCTCATTGTAACATGTTGTCATTGCATACTCACTTTTTCATTGTGTCAGGTATCAAAGAGGTTGTGGATGTGGCGCGTGCTCTGGTCAATCATGCCAGCCACAATGACCTGAGGAGGCAGCAATGGAGAGCCCAGGATGGTGAGAACAAGTTTGGACTCGTCGAAGATGTGCCAACGCGCTGGAGCTCAACACATGACATGCTCAAGGCATTATTGGAGAGACAGGAGACTGCTGTTGCCTACATTGCATGGCAGCGCCGCCACCACCCCCCTGCCAACCGTGCTGCGCGCATCGACATTGAGCCATCGCTGGAGCAGTGGGTTCTTATGGAGCAGATTCGAGATGCGCTGGAACCGTTTGCTGTCATCAGCAAGCTGGCGGAGGGAGAGACTTACGCTACAATTGGCAATGTGGTACCCTGGTTCCATGCCTTGCTTGACCACTGCGAGAACTCCCAGAGTGCAGCCACGCCAGCTGCACTATCGTCAGACCACCCCAGCAACTCCTCTACCGACCTTGTGGCTGGTGCATGCAAGTGGACAGGTGTTGTGGCACAGGCAATGGATGCTGCCCGAGAGAAACTGCAGCAGTATTCCACCATCTACGACTCTTCCATCGCTCCCATTGCCACATGTCTCCATCCTAGCTATGGCCCACAGTACTTCAAGCAAGCTCAGCGGCCTGGTTTGTATGAATCTGTTCGTCGCCGAACCCAAGATTATCTTGCTGCGATTGTCATCACCGACTCGCCAGCACCCTCACAGCCCCGCACGCCGCAGTCCCTTGGCTCATTTGCTGCTCGCTTGCTGCGGCAAACTGGTACAACTGTGGATACTAGTCGGCGCGATGAGCTGGCAATCTTTGAGTCTGAGCTGGACACAGGCATTGGGGTCCATGATCCGATGGATTTCTNACCAAGAGAGGAGGAATTCACACAAAGTCATTTACATTTACACTGGTCTGGTAAGTAAAATGTGTCAGAACCCTAGAAAAACCAGAAACAAGGTCGAGACTTGTCCATGTGAAATCGAGATCGAGACGAGATCGAGACTTCTTAAGTGCAAGTCGATACGAGATCGAGACAGTCTCGTTTGTAAAGTACGGTATGAGACATCTCGTCTCGAAAGGCGCGAGACATAAGTTCGATATCGAGAATCTCGATCTCGATCTCGATTTAACAGCATTAGTTGCGTTTACACCGTCATGTTCTGCCTATGGTCCATGTTTCGCATTGCGTGGCACTGTTTGGCTCAGTGGACTAGCGTAGGCACTACCTGAGTTCGGTCAGTCATAACTCTTCTCTATTATTTTTCTAGCTGCTTCTGACCGCACGGCTGCGTTCGCAACGTCCGTATTATGGTATGGTCCAGTTTTCAGGCAAAACGGACGACGCCCGGGTTTTTGGGCTGTCAGCCGTCTAGCAGGCCTCACCGAGAAAACCTGCCAGCCTGAAAATAGAGCTGTTTTCTGATTGGCTGGTGAACTGAGTAACAAGCTCTACAGAGCTTGGGGGGGGGGGTAGTTCTTGGAGGGGTCTCCCATTGTGTCTCATTCTTGTTTTCTAATCAGTCATTCTCAATTTTCAGCTGCTTTCTGGCGCTAACACTGGCGCGCATGTTTCTGAGTAACAAACCCAGGGCCTCCAGACTTTGACTCTAGAGCAGCAGACTAAGGGGGCAGCAGACTTAAGCAACGAGCGTGGAAGCCCGCACGATGCATCAACAACGCTGTTGCCCCAACCTGCTGCCTACGTATTCCAGTTTGGTATCAGAGCCTGAGCGTAGTAGCAGCAACAGAAGACTGGCGCACAGGTGCCAGACAACACCGGCGGACCCCCACACGCGCCACTGCAGGGGTAATGCTGTCGGATTTTTCCCGACAGCATTGACCCTGCTGGTGGTGGCGTCAGAAAATTTCCGACGGCCACTGGGTCAGGGGAAATGCTACCTAATTTTTTCTGGCAGCACTGACCCCCATGCGTGACACGAGGAGGTGAGCGGCAGGCCGCGTCCGACACCCGTGGGCGACAACGCACGCGGCATCGTCACCCAGATGTAGTGACTAGCACCAGCATGTAACAGCAGCAGCTTGCAGCAGCAGTAGCAGCAGGCAACTACAACAAGCAGTGGCAGTAGTAGCCAGCAACAGTTGCGTACAGGAGCATCAGCTAGTAGCAGTAGCAGCTTGCAGCAGTAGCAGCCCGCAACAGCAGGTAGCAACGGCAGCCAGCAGCAGCAGCAGCAGCCGTCGGCAGCAGCAGCATGAGCAGCAAGCAGCAACTAGCCGCAGCCGCTGTTGATCGTGGCCTGTAGCTCACCGCGAGCAACGAGCTGTGAGCAGCAGCCCGCGTCTCGTTGCGAGCAGCGTGCTACTCGTAACGAGCAGCGAGCTCGCCGCTCGCTGCTCGCTGCCCGCAGCGAGCAGCAAGCTCACCGGGCCCGACCAGAAGGAAAAAAAAGGCAAAAAAATCCCCCATCCCGTTAGCAGTTGCCATTGCTGCTATAGTACCCGTAGCAGCTCGCAACACCAGCAACAACATTTGCAGCAGCAGCGGCAGCAGAAACAGCAGCAGCAGCAGCTGTTGCAACAACAGCAGCTACAGCATCAGCAGCAACAGAAGCAACAATGGTTGCTGCCACCACAGCCACCGCAGCAGCAGTAGTAACAGCAGCAGCAGCAACAGCCACCGTAGTAGCGGCAACAGTAGTAGCAGCAGCCCTCATTCCCATTCCAGTGATGCTGAGACCAGTCGCTTGCTCTGGGAGTTCAACTCCCTTCGCATGGGGGAGACCAAGACGGTCACCTCCTTCTGGCAGTGCGCAGATGACTTACTCCGCTGCCTCAGAGATGCCGCGCCACCTCCCCTCTTTGCGCTCCTGACCATCAAGTGGGGCGTAGCCAAAGCGTTCTCTGACGTTTTTTTCCATTACTCCTAGGACGTTCTCGACACGATGGCGGCCCAGGGCACTCTCATGCCCTGGGCGTACGAGCCGTTCCTCTGCATAGAGGAAGCTCGTCAGGAGTCCCACCTTTATCGCACAGAGTCCCTCACCTCCACTGCTATCGCCACTCTTGCCATCGCTTTGGTCACAATCGCCGTCCCAGTAGTAGCAGCATCTTTCGGCACCTCCTCATCTGCCAAGAAGAAGATGGACAAGAAGGGCAAAGGTACTTAGTAGTACACCAGCGGCTCTGGCAACGCCAACCTCGTCTAACACAACTGTGGCCAGACCGGACATGGGTGGTACACGTGTCCGCTCCCGACTGACGAGGCTCGTGTCGTCGCCTCCATGCGTCGATAACGCGAGCACTGCCTTGCCACCAGTGCCGTAGCTGCCGCTGCTCCAGTCGCACCGGCGCCACTCGTGACGGCCGCACCTCAGCTTCCTCCACAGCCGACCGCACCCGTTTCTTTGTCGCTGGCTCTTTCCTTTCCTTTCCAAGACTCTGGCACCGTCACACCGCACTCGGTCTACTCCGTCGGACCCTCAGCCCGCGAGCGCTAGCTGGAGCAGTTCATCGCCTTCCGGCTCGGACTTCCTTGCCCTCCTCCCCAGGGAAGTGCAAGTTTTGTAGTCGCCAGTCACTCCCCGCCCTGCATGACAGAGTCGGTGTTGCGCTCATGGCCTGTATCCCCGTCCGTCCCATCCTGCACCGTACTCTCTTCTCCCACTCCTCTGGGAGATGATGTGGCCTGGGTAGATGACTGGCACTTACGGTTTGCACCTCCGTCCACTTTGTCAGCGTCGCTCGCCCACTGCAATGTGACTGTCAACGACTTGGCTTCACCGGTCCAGGATCCGTCAGAAACCTGGATCATCGACTCCGGGGCCACGCATCACATGACGGCCCCGCGCGAGGCCTTCAGTGTTCTTGGTCCCGTCACCGATGTCACCGGGGTTCGGACGAGGTCTGGCCAGGTCTTTCTCGTTTGTGGTGTCGGCGTCGTTCGTTTCCGTGGTCCTGCAGGTGACATCTTCTTGACTGATGTTCTCTTCGTCTTTGGCCTTGAGCTCTGCCTCCTGTCTGTCACCTCCCTTGATCGCATGAGCATGGAAGTTTTGCATTTACGTGGGGTAGGCACTGTGTCACTGCGTCCGTCCGGTCGTGTCGTTCTGCATGCCACCGCCCACGCCAACTTGTGGCATATACAACGCCTATCTGCTCCCACCTCTGTCTCCTCGTCTTCGACTAACACTGGCCACGTATTTGTCACCAAAACATTGTCGCCGCAGCACATGCGTTTCCTACATCGTCGCCTCTGTCACGTCCATTCTGCCGCCATTGACTTCATGCTCCATACACAGCTAGCCAAGGGTCTTGACTCAGCCTCCTTTCCTCTGCCGTGTCCCACGGAGTGCATGGATTGTGCTTAGGGCAAGATGGACTGTTCCACCTACCCCCTCTCTGCCTCTCGAGCGGCCGCCCCGCTCGACCTCATTCACTCTGATGTCATGGGTCCTCTCCCGACAGAGTCTGTCGGCGAGCATGGTCGTTACGTTCTGACCCTTACGGATGACTACTCTCGCTATCGCTAGGTTTTAGGCCTGCGATAGAATAATGACGTCGCGCCCACCATTCGGGATTGTCTGGTCCGCGCTGAACGCGAATGTGGTCCCTCCCTCCGCCGCTTCCGCTCCAATTATGGGGGCGAATTTCTGGGGGAGACCATTCTTTTCCTTGCCTCCCGTGGGGTCCATCATGAGACGTCGGCGCCTTACACCCCAGTGCAGAACGGGGTATCTGAGCAGTGGAACCGCACCATGACCGACGCCATCCGCACCATGCGTATCAAATCTGATGTCTCTGACAGCATCTACTTCGAGGCCATGACCTACATGACGTGGGTCTGGAACCGGATTCCCCATGGACCCCTTCCTCGTTAGTCCACACCATACCAGCACTGGTGTGGAGAACGCGCCGACCTGCGTCCGGCCTGTGTCTGGGGTTGTGTTGCCATCGTCTGGCTGCCTGTCCCGTACCAAGGTGGCAAGCTTGACCCTAGCGGTCGCTCATGCACCTTCCTCGGCGTCTCCCGCCAGTCGAAGGCCTGGTGTTTTTGGGATCCCGCTCGTCGCTACATCGTCGAGTCCCGCGACACCATGTTCTTAAGGACCTCTTTCCCCACGCCCTCGTTCGTTCCGGCCCGTCGATATTCCTCCCATTGCGTGGGGGAGTGGTGAGTCCGTCCTCCGTCTTCCCACGTCCGGGCGCTCCATTGTTTGCGTTCGCCAGCTCCACAGGGCCGACTGCCCCACCCATGTCTGCTAGCCCCTCAGGGCCAGCTGCCTCGCCCATGTCTGCCATCCCCTTAGGGCCGGCTATCCCGTCTGTGTCCGCCAACCCCTCAGGGTTGGCTGCCCCGCTTGTGTCCGCCAGCCCCTTGGGGCCGGGTGCCCCGTCCGTGTCCGCCAGCCCCTCAGTACCGGCTGCCCCATCCGTGTCCGCCATCCCCTCAGGGCTGGCTGCCCCGTCCGTGTCCGCGAGCCCCTCAGGGCTGGCTGCCCCGTCCGTGTCCGCTAGCCCCTCAGGGCCGGCTTCCACATCAGTGTCCGCCAGCTGCTCAGGGCCGGCTGCCCCGTCCGTGTCCGCCAACCCCTCAAGGCCGGCTGCCCCGTCTGTGTCCGCCAGCCCCTCAGAGCCGGCTTCCCCATCGGTGTCCGTCAGCCCCTTAGAGCCGGCTGCCCCATCCGAGTCTGCGTCGGCCGGCCCCTAAGGGCCAGCTGCCCCATCTGCACCGATGGACCCCGTATCGGCACGCTACACACGGGGTTCGCGTGAGAGCCTCTGACCCAGGCCGACAGTTGGCACTCAGGCCACCTCTGCACGCCCTATCACCCCACGACCTCCTGTCATNGACTCAACCACCCTGCTGGGAAAGCAGGCTAAACAATGCTCGACTGGTGGAAAATCGACCGATGTGAGCAACGCCTTTCTCTATGGCTCACTGGACGGCTAGGAGCTCTACATGGTGCAGCCTCCAGGCTTTCACAACGGCTCTGGCAAGGTCTGGAAGCTACAGAAAGCCCTCTATGGCTTGAAGCAGTCACCGCGCTGCTAGAACCAGGAGATCAGTCATACACTTCTTAGCGGCGGCCTCCTTCACAGCTCTGGCGATCCTGCACTGCTCATTAGCCCGCGAGGTCAGACACTCGTCGTTGTCTTGGTCTATGTTGACGACGTGCTCATTGCATCACCGGATGCAGTTGGCATCCAGCGGGTCAAGGACCTCCTGCATGCTGGCTACCAGAAGAAGGACCTCAGGCCAGCGCGAGTCTTTCTAGGCATGGATCTTGAGCATGATCACTTCGCGGGCATACTACATGTCCATCAGGCTGCCTATGTCGATACCTTGTCCGGGCGCTTCGCTGACGACCTGCCCCTCCTGCCGAGAGAATCCTCACCAATGACGTCTGATGACCAAGTGATGCTGAAAAGGTTTGATCCAACCGTGGTGGGGGAGCCGATAGATGTGACCATTTATTTGCGCATCATCCGATCACTGATGCTCCTGGCAATGACGACGTGTCCAGACATCCCGTTTGCCATCAACCTCCCAGCTCAGTTTTCTCAGGAACCGCGTCACCTCCACTTCGAGGTCGCGATCTGAGTACTGCAATATGTCGTCTTGACTCCACGGTGGGGTCTCATGTTTCGTCGACAGCCATCCGTTGTCGCGGTGGGCTACACCGAGAGTGATTGGGTCAACAGTCCAGACGATAAGAGTCGCACAAGGTGGATCTTTCTAGTTGGCGGCACGGCGGTGTCCTGGCGTAGTGGCAAGCAGGGGTACATTGCACGCAGCACCGTTGAGGCTGAATAAGTGGCCCTTGGTTCAGGCGCGTGTGAGAGCATGTGGCTGCATCGTTTGTTGTATGAGTTGCGTCAGCCCATCGCATCCATCACGTTGCATTGTGACAATAAGAGTGCCATGGCCATCGCCAACAATGACGGCGTGCATCACACACGCACAAAGTACATCCATGTTGAGAATCACTGTGTGCGTTTGTTATTCCATGACAACAAACGCACATAGTGAAACAAAACGAAACCAAGAAACAAAACGAAATGAAACATCAGCATTGTGTTGGTTGAGACAGCACGACAGCTGGCTGACTTCTTGACCAAGGCACTGAAGCGCGACTCATTGAAGAAGGCTATGAGTTCAATTGGCGTGCGTCCGTGAGTTGCACTCTTTATCCTTGCCTGTGTCTCTACGTGCCCTGGAAGAATATTGTCTGCCGCATATGACACTGCCCGCCTACGTGCACTGCGCCTGTGAGTCATGGGGGAGTGTTTTTTTTCTCCACGTCTCTCATTGTGCTCTGTTGTGTCCTCCCGGCTTGTGTACATTGGCATGCAGATGAGTGACGACGAGACTTGACGCCGCTGGAGTGTCATCCGGTGGAGCCGACGCACGCTGAGGTTTACGCCCTGTTCGTTGGAGCCTCCTCCACGCGTCAACGTGCTCAGCCCCATCGGCAGGCCTCCTCGGCGGTCGAGCCGCCGGCGGTCACTGCCACCGCTGAGGCAGTCTGTGTGCTTGTAGGGCTTGACCTGACTGTGCTGTTGCGTTTACAACGTCATGTTCTGCCTATGGTCCATGTTTCACGTTGCGTGACACTATCTGGCTCAGTGGACTAGCGTAGGCACTGCCTGAGTTTGGGCAGTCATAACTCTTCTCTACTATTTTTCTAGCTGTTTCTGACCGCACGACTGCATTTGCAGCATCCGTATTATAAGTATGGTCCAGTTTTCAGGCAAAACGGACGACGTCCGGGTTTTCGGTTGTCGGTCGTCTAGCAGGCCTCGCCGAGAAAACCTGCCAGCCTGAAAATAGAGCTGTTTTCTGATTGGCTGGTGAACTGAGTAACAAGCTCTACAGAGCTTGGAGGGAGCTAGTTCTTGTATGGGTCTCCCATTGTGTCTCATTCTTGTTTCCTAATCAATCATTCTCAGTTTTTAGCTGCTTTCTGGCGCTAACACTGGTCCGCACGTTTCTGAGTAACAAACCCTGAGCCTCCAGACTGAGACTCTAGAGCAGCAGACTAAGGGGACAGCAGACTTAAGCAATGAGCATAGAAGCCCGCACATTGCATCAACAACGCTGCTGCACCAACCTGTTGCCTAGGTATTCCAGCTATGTGACAGCTAAGGGTGGGTCGAGCCACTACCTGTCTGTCCTCCGACGCTAGCTTGGTCTGCATCAGGGATCTGCACAAGCATGGACACAGACGAGTGGTAGGCCTGTTAAATCGAGATCAAGATCAAGATTCTCTGTCTTGAACTCACTTTTTCACACTTCGGTACGAGATGTCTTGTCCCGGGTACCAAGGACAAGAAAATCTCGTTCTCGTACCGATTTGCGTTCTCTTCGTCTTGGTCTCATTTCGGCCTCGGTCAATTCCGAGGAAATCTTGAGTTTTCCACCATTGCAAGGGGCAAGAAAAAGAACAAAACGAGGTACCAGAACGCATAAACTTTGTAGCAACATCACTTTTGACTATGAGAAAGTTTTCTTCAAAAATCAACACTTAAGTTCACAACGTTTTACAAGAAAACTATGTGGTTCAACATTCAAACAGGGAATCAGATAAGTCATCTAATCTTACGCCACCTTGCCTAACAACTTCATGGCTTCATGATTGGACACAAAACCCTCAAAGACTAGCCTTCATTTGGCACGTGCAACCAGCTTGCATAGAGCTACAAGAAAAGATGCGGAGATTGAATCGACTATTGTCGAGGATGTAAAAAACATTTCAAACTAAACGTAGTAAAGGGGCGCAAATTCATTGGTTTGTAAACAAAAAAGACTGTTGTAAGATACCCATCATTTCACTCGATAAATCAGCGGTGTCCATAGTCGAAAGAAAGGTTCCAAATGCTCCGGTGCCCATGGTTTTGCCAGATTTAGCAGCGCTGTCCATAGTCAAAATTGACATGATAGGGGTGCCCATGTTTTCGAATAAGCGACCGGAAACGGGATTCAACTTCGCTTTCGAAGTCGGCCGTCGCCGACTTCAAGAGCAAAGTCAGCGACTTCTTACACCGGCCTCACCGATGTCAGAAATCGCAATGTCGTGAGTTTTGGAGTTCGCAAGTGCGAACTCCGAAATTGGTGATAGGGTGCGTCACATCTCGCAAACCCCCCCAATATCCGACAAACCCCCTAGTGACACTAGGGGATTTGGGTTTTCTTGTTTTACTTGTCCGGGCATCTGCTGGGTCCCGCGGTAGCGGGGCCCAGCAGCACCCCCTTTCTTCTATCACACGTGCGCCGCATCTCGCAAATCCCACCAGACCTATTACAAATCCCCTAGTTTACATGAGGGGTTTGGGTTTCATTCTTTTACTTGCCCGGGCATCTGCCGGGCCCCGCAGTAGCGGGGCCCGGCAGATTCCCTTTCGTCTATCACACGTGCGCCGCATCTTGCAAACCCCCCAAAACCGACGACAAACCCTTTAGTTTAAATGGGGGGTTTGGGTTTTGTTTTTTTACTTGCCCGGGCATCTGCCGGGCCCCGCTGTAGCNAGGTGGCTGAAGAGCGACCCCAAGCGCTTTGTGGTGCGCTACAAGCAGTGCGTTGCCAAGAAATGCCCGTGGATCATGCGTGCAGCCTACAACAAGTGGTCTGGTTCATTCAACATCAACCACTTCACAGACGGGCACTTATGTGACCCCGGAGTCAGCCGAAGTAACCATGTGCGCCCAACGCAGTGGGTGGCACAGCACATCCAAAGCACCCTCAGGAAGGACCCATTGGCAACACCAAAGGCACTACAGGCAGTCATCACGAAGGTTGGCAACACGAAATTCTTGTGCAACACCCTGTATCGCACGAAAAAGGATTCTTTGGAGAAGATCTACGGCAAGAAGAAGGATTCCTGGACCACGTTCCCAGGATACATGGCAGAGGTATTTTTTTCCCTGATCCTCTTAATGGGTTTTTGTTGCGCCAAACTCCTATTTTTGGTTGCGCACTAAGCATGTCAAACATTCTGTTTCCTGTAGCTTGTTAAGGTGGACCTGCTGGCCATCGCGAAGGCTGAGAAGGACCAGGAAATTGGCGCTTTCAACCAGGTGTTCGTCGCACTGGGAGCCTGCCCTAGAGGTTTTGAGTACACTCGTCGAGTGCTCCTCATGGATGGGACCCACCTAAAAAATGGGCACAAGCAAATCCTNGCTCGCGATGACGGGCGAAGTTCGGCTCCGTCCTCGAAGTTGAAATGCACGTCGAATGCGGAAAATACATGAAATACATGACAGTCGTGCCCATTTTTGCTCGAAGAACGACAGACATGGGCATCGCTATTATGTCGTTAGAAACCATGGACAGCGCTACTTTATCTGGCAAAACTATGAACATATTAGAAGTCTGTCCTAGTCGAAAACGAAATGACGGCAATGTCTATAGTCGTAACCAATATGTCTAGGGTGTCCATAGTTGGAAACAAAATGACAGCGGTACCCATAGCCGAAAACGAAATGACAGTTGTGCCCTCCGTTAGTGTCTGTCATGGGCACACTTGACATATGTTTCATGTTTTTAACACATTTGAGATGGATTTCAATAGCGGTGTCCACACGACTTGCTAGTGCATTGTGGGCCGATGTACGCGTAACATGGAATAAAACTCATGTGGTTTGATACCGTTCCGACGCCTTCTTCAGGGCGCTATGGTATATGAGATTGAAGGAATCGGCTAGTAGCTCCGTGCTACACACCATGTGGCTCATTTTTTCATGTAAGTGCTTTGACCATAGGATCCTCGAAGTTTACTGGATCACAGATTAGTTTGCCTAGAATGCGTCCCTTTTTATGCATGAATTCTTATATGACTTTGACAGCCTGTCTCGTTGCTAACTCCGCCGGTTCCCCGAGTCGCAACGTACCTCCCATCATGTAGGGCTACAATGTGCATCTCTGTGGTGCTGCTCGTCGTCGATGATGTCACAAGCCCTTACGAGGGTCTGCTTGAATGCGCATGGGAGATGAATGGGGATATCCAAGTTATGTAACGCCCCTCTTCCTGCACGAGGTGCCCATGTTGTCTTCCGATGGCGGGGAACACGCACCAGACACGTGGTGGAGCTGTCACATCATCCTGGTTTCCACCCGACGAC
>SZWC01008521.1:1820-13442 GCA_023375785.1 Penium margaritaceum
GGGGGAGAGAGAGAGAGAGAGAGAGAGAGAGAGAGAGAACCTTCTGTTATACAGAGCCCAGCTACACAACTGCCTGGGTAGTGTGAGACTCAAAAAGTGATCATTAGATTCCTTGTTACACCTCAAGAAGTTTAGATTTCTTTCTAGTTTCTCCCTAGCTTCAAATCTATGAGTTGAAGCATCGTCTTACCTGAGAGGGCCTCAATGGGCATACACATGTGCACAACCGATAGAGAGCCGGTAGTCGCTAATTCTGCAATAGCAGATTATATTCAAAATCAGACACTTGGCAATTCATAACTTCCTAGCATATCGCATGCACCAGCTGCCCCTCTTCAGTCCCTTCGTTGTTACTTTAACAATAAGTACTCCTATGCACGGTAGCAAAGAGACAAGCTGAACCAAGTCTCCAAGTCACTTTTTGACTGTGAGAAAGATAGTGCTGAACCTATCAGCCTTTAGAGTGGGGTTTGTAGGGAGAGTGGTGTGCCAGTGAGTTCATGACAAAAGAAAACTGTGAAGAAGTACATCAGCATGCACACCTAGGGTGTGTCTTGGTCTCTCAGAGACTCCCATAATTTTTCAAACGTTCGGAATGTGGCTCCATGTAATGTAGGTTTTTTTCTTTTTAATGTGTGAGGCACCCCTCTCATGACAATGTATTTTCTTTAAACTTGTCAACTGTATTCCAATCTTCTGTGACTTGTGGCACCTTGATGATGGACGAACAATGCCCTGTTGTCCAAACGGTGGTTACCTCTTGGGAAGACTGTCTGGGTCCTGTGTGTTCCTGCAAGCTTTCATGTGCATCTGAAGTCATGAGTTAAAGATGTGTATGAGGGTCATTGATGTGCTACAAGGCTGAGATTTCTGCCCCAAATCTCTTGGACATCCACAGCTGCAGTCTGTAAGAGTCTGCAATTGACACAGCACGAAGTGCACTGTGCCGGATATCGCAAATGTAGGAAGTAATGAGCCTGAAAGTGATACAGTCAAAGCTGGGTCAGCTCTTAGCAACAGCCCTGCGCCATCCCTTGGAGACATCCATGGCTGGAGAGCAAGCTGGCGAGCTCAACCTCTGGAATGCAAACGATGGGTGGTGGTTGAGCTTGGCCTTGACCGTAGGGCTATCACCAGTGGCTGAAGCTGCAGCTATAGCAGCTGCCTCTACTGCTGCTGATGCTACTCCACCTGCTCCTGGTGTTGCTTCTGCTTCACGTGCTGTTAATGCGGCTGTTGCTGCCCCAGCTGCAACTGTGGCTGCATATGCTTTTTCCGGTGGTGATGCCACTGCTGCTGCTCCTGTTGTTGCTGCTGCTGATGGTGCTGCTGGAAGTGATGGTGGTGATGGTAGTGCTGCGGCTGCTGCTGGTGCTGATGCTGCTCCTGCTGTTGCTGGTGCACTCCTCGATACGTGTTTGGCTGCTGTTGATCTTGCCAAAGGAAGAGCTCTTAGCTCAGGGCAGTGCCTCACCATCCAAGGATGGCGAAGCACACCGGCAGCCGATATCCTCTCATTAGGATCATGCTCCAGCATCCTACAAATGAGATCGATGGCCTCCGTGGATACACTTTGCCAGTGGTTCTGCTGAAAATCCGGTGAATTTCTCCGTATGGCAGCAAGGATGTCCTTGTTTGACCAGCCAAAGAACGGGAACTTTCCGGAGAGCATGATGTAGAGCATCACGCCCATGCTCCACACATCCACTTCCTTGCCGTACTGACGACCCTCCACCAACTCGGGAGCCATGTAGTTGGGGCTCCCTACGCAAGCTGTTGGGGGGTCCACCCCGGGCTGAATCACAACACTGCGATCCGAACAGACAACGGCCGGCAAATTTTCTGTGGGTCCTCCACAAGCAGGATGTTCTCGGGCTTGAGGTCGCGGTGTACAACCCCCTTCGAGTGCATGAGGGTGACACCCTCCGCAATCTCCCTGAGGACATGTGCGGAGCACGCCTCTCCTAACCGCTTGCGTGCCATGATGTGGGTGAGGAGGTCGCCGCCTGCACACAAATGGAGGATAAGATGCACCGCTGTCGGCTCCAAAAACTACCTCGTGCAGCTGCAGCAGCGAGCTGTTTCCAGTGGCAACGGGGACGGAAGCAGCCGCAGCAGCACCAGCAGTAGCAGTAGAAGGAGGAGGAGGAGCAGCAGCAGCAGCAGCAGCAGCAGGACGAGAGGCTGCATCAGCAGTAGCGTCACCAGAGAGCGCTTCAGGCGGAAGCCCCGCCCTGTCTGCCCAGCCCGTGCTGTTGTGCACGGGTCCGCCTCCTTCCTCCACTTGCATTGCCATTGTTGCTGTTTTTGATGCTGTTGCTGTTGCTGTTGTTGCTGGTGCTGGCGCTGCTACTGCTGGTTGTGCACTTGTTGCCGCTGGTGCTGCTGGGCCTGGAGCTTGAAGACGCACCATGACGAGCGCTTCGGCGCAAGGGTCTATCCACTGTTTCGTCTGTGTGCAGAGGGTGGTGATGGGGATGGTCTTGCACGCAAAGCGCCGACCGGTTTCCACTTCCCTGCACGCCCTTACAAGCCCAAAGCCTCCCCTGCCGAGCTCTCTCNCCAGCACAGAGAAGTCCCTTAGTGCTAGCAGCACTCTCAGTGCTTTGCCATCCAGATGCGCTTTTGACGCCCACTTTAGCGGCAATCATGGCCGTCCCGGCTTGGCTGCTGCGTTCTGTGCCTGCGGAGTTGTTCTCGGCGATTTCCATTGCGCTGTCGTCGGTGCCGATTCGCTCCACGCGGCTTGGTAAGTTTCTCTGCCCCTTGGAGCTCAGGCGGGTGAAGGAGCGCCGACTGGTGGGCGTACAGTGCCCACCTTGTGTTGGAATCTGGTTGTGGTGTGTGTGTCTGCCTGGGGCAAAGCCTTGGAGGATCGTCGACTGCTGTCTAGAAGGGTTCGTGGCTGGTCAGTTTTGCTCGACAACGAATGTGCGCGCAGGCTCAGAGATGTACTGGCCGCCTGGCACTGGATTTGAAGATGCAGCTGGTCTGTTGGTGCGAGCCTATCGCTGCTTCTGCTACTGCTGGTGCTGGCTGTCTCCACGTTTTCCTCTCCTTTCCGATGGCCTTGTCCACGGCATGCGGATGTTCCGCGCCGCGTGTGTCACGATGACTGCCAGGCACAACCAGACGACGCTTGAAGCAACCAGACGACGCGTGAAACACGATGACCCAGGCCGACCAAATCTTTAACGGGATATGGTCATTTGTCTCGTTTTGCAATATGTTTATGGATCCTGTGAAAACTGGCCGCGGTTCGGAATCGTCTACCACATAGGCCATAATGTGTCGCTCGATTTCAGATTTCGCCATAATTGACTGCGCTCGGAAGCCTCCCTTACTGTTATAGCCATATTCAACCGTGCGCTAGCTCCTCCTTTCAAATGTGGCCATGAAGACGGCCAACGGAAAAAGGATTGCGCAGGCAAGCCATTTTGACAAAAAGAAGCCCCAAAACCACTCAGTGATCTCCTCAAGCTATTCTCAGTATTGACACGCTAAAACATGGACACTAAAGGGGAAAAATTAGCCTAAAAGCACCCTCTAATAAATGAAGGAGAATTTTAAAAACAAAAAAATGATTAGAAAAATTATAAAATTAAAGGGAATCATGTTAAGAATTTAAGCGTCAATCAAAGAATTTTTTAACCTAGAAAAATGATTTTAATCGAAATTCAAATACACGCCCTTCATTACGTTAGAAAAAAAATGAATATAACATCAAAAACAAAAAATGAATTCAAATTCTACAATAAAGGTAGAATATAAATCTTAAAAAAAATCATATACATTTTTAAATATAAAATACATATGTATCACATGAAATTTTAATACAAATTGAGATATCAACAAATTATTTAAATGAGGTTTATAACTAAATATTCATCTACTTTTTGATATTAAGAAAAAAATAGTTTTATGTAAGAATGATTAACACGTTAAAAATCAATCATCAAATTTTATTGAGGCTCCAATTACACTTACGTATTCAAATAAACAAATTATTCCATAATGACATACGGATTGCTAATCATTGGATTCATATTCCAAAGAAACTGATAAATTTACAAATGTGTTGAAATTTTTAATAAGCAATTTTTTATGATTAAAATGAGATTTTAAAAAACGTCTTTAGCCCATGTTAATGTTTTTAAAACATGATCATGTTTGTGGTTATTCAAGGAATATTATATTTAATCAAATTGCATAATGATGTTATGCGGAACTGACATACACGAGGCGAGAACCTTGAGCGAGCTATTTTTTTCCTCACCATCCCCGGCCTTCTTTGCGACTTAATAGCGGTGATCTTTTTTTCGTGCTCGAGGGGAATTCCTCCAAATACCTAAGAACTCTTGCACAATAACGACCCCATACCAATCCGTTTCGGAACTCGCTCAAACCTACCTGAGAGATCTCGAGACTAGGGGTGACGATCTCTCGAGCGACTTTGACAACCCTCGCAAACCATCTTTTCAAACTCGAACCTCCAATGAACCAACGAGGGACTTCTCGATTCGACAAATCAGAGCACGTCACGTCATGCGAATCGCCAAAATCCAAAACAGATTGACCAACCCTCATTTCCTCGTAGTTACATCTTGTATATACATCGTAGAATTTCAACACTTGTAACAACGAAGTACGCTTTCCACTTTTCCAAGTTTCCCATCCAACCCCAATTCTGTGAAAACTGACAAGTCCTATTTTCAACTGTGAACCACTTCACCTCCGACCATAGTAACACTTGGTATCATAGCGCAACAACTCAGGCACGGCACTCGACCATTTTTCACACTCGCACGAGACTCGCACGTGTCTTCCAACGCATCTCCACCGAGAAGAGAATTGCACACCTCGCAACGAAGTCGACGCAAGGAGGGAGCGCACCAAGCAACGGCAGCGGTAAAAGACAAAGACACTGGCGATGGCCGAAGGGACTCCGCGAAGGTCCATTTGCCTCATCGAGGGCGACGATCGGGTGACGTGTGGCACATCGACTGGCGTAACCAATCCGGAAGCTGGCATGCCCGACATGCCAATCTCGCCTACACCATTGACCAACACGACTCCATCATCGACACGTGAAATAATCACGGAGTTAAACGGACAAGTGGCGCAGATGTAAGCATTTCAAGGCACGCTCGTCAAACAACTATACCAGTACATAGGCGATATTTGAGATTCTAGAGCACGAGGAGCGGTACTCGCCAATCGACTCAATATCGATGGGGTTAAAATTCATCCAAGGCTCCCAAAACCGTTCGATCTAACAAACCCCTAAGTGACTGACGGTCAAGATCTTCGTGTCAACTTTAGAAGTGTACTTCACTATTGCGGGGGTTCACTGTGACGAATAGAAGATGAACATTGCACCCTCGCTTTTGCAAGGCACAACCTTAAGTTGGTGGGCCAATTTTATGGCCATGGAGTGGCAGCAGACAGCCGAAGGTGGAGATCTAACGGCTATCGCATTGTCAGCATCAAGCGTACTATCTCTCGAGCTGGTCCAACTGACTTGGAAATTATAGACTACCCCCCTAACCAACGGGCGCGAGTTCACCCAGGCACTCGCCGCTCGCTTTGGCAAGGTGAGCGTAAAAATAGAGGTTCGCTACCGGCTACAATGACTCAAGTAGCTTTCTAGCATGGCAGAGTACACGTGTTGTTTTCATCACATCATCATCGATAGCAAACTTGCGTTGGATGAAATCTGTTTTCATTACTGCAATAGCCTCAAACAAGACAGTTGCTGAGCACTCGCGATTCAAGTCATCAACAATTTGCCGCGGATAATTACAGGCGCTGAACGCCTGCAATCCGCGGATTTTAACTCCAAATTCAACAAATCCTACGATTGCCGCCTCAAACATCAACCGTAGCAAAGCGGTGGGCATCAATCCTATGACTTCGAGAACTTGACCCCGATGGAAGCCAACGCTGTTGAGCAAAAAGGAGATCAACGAACATTCTATAGTTGCACAAAGATCAGACACATAGCAAAGAATTCTCCCCAGCAAAAGTAGAGGAGAACAAGCAATAGAAAAAACAAAAATGAAGGAGAGGAATCGAGAATCAGCCAAGGGCAAGAGTAGATGGCGACACTTCTGCCCTCGCAAAAAAGACTTGCACCGAACGAGTGCCCATCCAAACGACTACAATCGCCTAATATGGGCTTACTTCAGATCCAAAAGTATGACGAGGGATACGAGGATGACCAACCGGCAATACTGCTAATGGTGCAACCGAGGGGTTGCAAAAGTACAAAATCGTTGTTGGCGTTACTTGATGGAGGTGCATCTCATAGTTTTGTATTCGACTAATTGATAAAAAGTCTGGGCTTAAAGCACGAACCTGGAACTTTTGAGGGGAAAACCGTGAACAGACGACTTTGCATCCGTTGACTATAGCAACTGTTATGAATAGAGATCATGGATCTGTATAAAAAAATGTTTGGAGATTCTGCCTCATGAGCGACTACAAGGTGATCCTTGAGGGAGATTTCTTGTACAAAAAAAATCTGTAAATCGGCTGGAGCAGTGGCGCAGTCTACATCGAACAAGACGAACAGCAAATCTTTGTGCCGCTTGTGTAGTAGAGAAAAGCTAGTGAGTGATCCCAAAGCAACATAACCATGGCATGAGTAACCGCGTAAGAACGATAACCACTTGCTACGCCAATCTCACTCGACGTGGCAGAAAGGTATCTAAGGAAAGGGGCCTTGGAGTGGTTGTTCTACGTTGATCAGAGTAGCATATGCACCAAAGTTTTGGTACAGCTGGCTCATCCGCCTCATCAGCCTCATTAGCCTCATCGCCATTGAAGTTCGTGAACGTACCGGGGAAGTTTGCTCCACTTTTGAAAACAATTGAAGTGGTTTTCCCCAACAAACTACCCAGAAAACTCCCGCCCAAGCGCGACATCGACCACCGAATCAAGCTTAGACCCGATAGCAAACCTACTTTCAAGGGAATTTAACGGAATAGTGACCACAACCTCACAAATTTCAAATGAAACCTAGACGACAAGCTAACTCAGGAGTTCAACCGAGCGTCCTTTTCTCCGTACGCTGCAATAGTACCGTTTTCAAAGAAGAAAATTGGCAAAATGCGGATGTGCGAGAATTATCGGGCATTGAATGACATCACCATGAAGAACCGCTACGCCTTATCGCGAGCAGGCGAGCTCTTCAACCAAGTACAAAGAGCACGCATTTTTAGAAAAATTGATATACGGAGCGTCTACTACCAAATTCACATCGTTGACGAGGATGTGAAAAGTGCCTTCCAAACACGTTATGGGCACTTTGACTTTACGGTTATGCACTTTGGACTTACAAACGCCCGTACAACATTCATGGCAGCATTGAACAATATCTTTCATCCATACCTCGATGATTTTTTTGCGGTATACCTCGACGACATCTTTGTGTACAACCGAACCCCGGAGGAACATTTGCGACATCTTCAACAGGTGCTTGAAGTCCTCCAACAAGAGATGTTCCACAGGAAGCTCACAAAGTGTGACTTTGGTCAACGGTCAATTGAGATTCTTGGTCACATCATTGTCGGTGCAAGGATATCCATGGATAACAAAAAGATATTTGCGGTCGCGGCATGGCCAACTCCAACAAAACTATGCAACGCACAAGTTTTCCTTAGATTATGAAACAATTATCGAAGGTTTGTGAAGGATTATGCGTGAGTGTCAGCGCCTCTTTCTGACCTCACCCTCAAAAACTGCGAGTGGAATTGGGGAGATAGCAAACAAGAAGCTTTTTCATGGGCGTTGACCCTTCAATTAGCAAATTCAACGGACTACACCACGGCCATGAATACCTTCGATCGAGCAATCGGGGTCATCCTTCTACAAGACAACGATGGAGGAGAACATCCCATCACGTACATGTCACAAAAGCTTCACGGAGCAGAGCTCAACTAAGCCGTCCATGAGAAGGTGATGTTCGCAATCATTCATTTCTTCAAAACCTGGCGCTGCTACTTAGAGTGTAAAAAATGTATGGTTCGAATGACCCACCATGCCCTTAAGTACCTTAAAACGTAGCCAAACCTCAGCTGAAGAGAAACTCATTCGATGGAGTTCCTCGAGTCCAACTTCGACTACAAAATCAAGTATCGGACGGGAAAGATAAATCCAACAGACGCGCTAAGCCACCGGCCGAACCTCGTGGAGATGAATTCGTTACGGATTCAAGCTGATCCCTACGTACTAAAGCTGTTTGCACGTGGATATGAAGATCACGGGGCCTACGACACGTCAAAGTTCCACTTTGCAGGCTCGTATTAGCGTAGAATGAAGAAAAACAAGGTTTTCGTCCCCAAATTCAAGGACCTACGACGCATGCTTCTCAAAGAATGCTAAGACACCGGCCGAGGAGTCCACTTTGGAGCCGACAAGACTTTGAAGAAACTCGCCAAGTACTATTGGTGGTACAAAGTGGGAGTTGATGTCGCAAACTTGTACAGAAGCTGCGAAATATGCCAGAGACACAAGAGTCGATGAACCAAACCTCTCGGTTCACTACAACCACTACCGATACCAGAAAACCCATGGAGTGACATCTCCTTAGATTTTGTGACAAGTTTTCCCGTCAAACCAGAGGGCTTCGACTCCACATTTGTCGTCATCGACAAGTTCTCCAAGATGGCACACTTCATCCCTACCACTACGGATGTAACCACCGAAAGATTAGCAAGACTGTTTCTTGACCTCATCAAGCAACTACATGGCGTTTTGTAATCAATGATAAGTGATCGAGATGTGCGGTTCACCAACCAATTTTGGTGAGACTTGATGCAGTGGTATGGGCATCCACTGCAGCTTTTAACGGCGTTTCATCCGTTGACTGACGGACAAACCGAGCGAACCAACCAAAATCTCAAACACTTCCTCCAAACCCTTTGTAAACCTCACGACACTAACCGGGCAGTCAAACTGATGACCGCCGAGTTCGCATATAACTCAGCATGTGTGGAGATAGGGAAAACAAAATTTAAGGTGGTCCTTGGAGAAAAACCGACCACCCTGACTGATTTGCAGACTGAAAGTGACATCCTTAATGTCGACACTCATCGACAAGAATTTTCTGCAATCTGGGAGGAAACTCATCAAGTCCTTGCAAAAACTTAGGCGACCATGAAACGGCTGGCCAACAAGCATCGGCAAACCGAGGAGTTCAAAGCCGGAGACAGGGTTTTGCTTAGCTCCGGGATGGTCAAACTTCACGTATCAAGCAACCCGAAGCTCAAATCACGATGGTTGAGGCCCTTTGATATCTTTGAGATGCGAACTCTTGTTGTTGCTAAGCTCCGACTACTCGAAAACAAGCAGATTCACCCAGTCTTCCACATCAGCAAACTTCGGCACTATGCCGACCCAGCCAAAGATTTTCTTGGACGCGTGGCACTCGCACTTCCACTCATGATCGTGGATGGTGACCACGAATACGAGGTTGAGGAAATCCTTGATCACCGTCGACGAGGATTAGGAGACCAGTACCTAGTCAAATGTAAAGCTACGATGCGGCAAACAATAGGTGGATGTCGTACAACCAACTCTCGGACATTGATCCCCTCATCGACGGCTACAAAGCATGACTAGAAGGGGGGGAGTGTTATGCCAAACAAGCATACGCAAGGCCAGAACCTCGAGCGAGCTTTTTTTTACCTCACCACCCCTAGCCTAATTTGCGACTTAGTCATGGTGATCTTATCTCTATGCTCGAGGTGAATTCCTCCGAATGCCCTGGAACTCTCACACAATAACGACCACTTACCGGTCATTTCCGGAACTCGCGTGAACCTACTTGCGACACTCCTTGAGACATTGAGACTACCGTTGATGATCTCTTGAGCAACGTTGACAACCCACGCGAACCATCTTTTCAATCTCGAAGCCCTATACAAACCAATAAGGGACTTCTCGATTCAACAAATCAGAGCATGGCGTCGTGTCATGCAAATCGCCGAAATCCTAAACAGCTCGACCGAGCCTCATTTTCTCTTACTTACATCTTGTATATACATCGTCGAGTTTCGACACTTGTAACAATGAATTACGCTTACTTCTGGAAGTTACCCATCCAACCCCAATTCTATGAAAAGCGACAAATCCTATTTTCAACTCTAAACCACTTCACCTCAGACCCGTGTAACAAATGATGTGATTCACTGGTAAATTGAGATGAATAAATTTAGCTAACAATGATTTACCACATAAATGTGAAAATCAATGCAGAAAATCCTAATGAGTATTGATTTATAAAAAATGTTACATAATCATGATTTCAGTATTACTTGTGCTTGTTCATGTGCTTAGACTTTGAATTATCACACCCATTTTGATGGATGACACATTGTTATTAAGCTTTTTCCATTTTCAATCAAGATCTTAGAATGTATTTGCACTTATTATGCAAGATTATGTGCTTTAGAAGGTATGTATTGAGATGTTTTTTAGATGAGGGCCTTAAGAGTATGAGAGATATATTTCTTTCAGGGAAATGTATGAAATGATTCATGAGCAGGTTGATCTTATTGATTAAAGAAATTGATGAATTCATCTATGAAGAAGCATTGTTTACCGGATTTGCTACACGATTGAAGGGCGAGTAATTATATTTCGATTTGAATAATCGGTTATAGGGTACAAGATGCTCTCATGAACGTTAAAATTCTCAGCATAGTTCCATTCTATGTTATCATTGTGATTCAACTTCTTTATTTCTTGGAGCATTCTTGAATATCTATTTATCCCCATTCATGTCTATGTTTGTTTCTTTCAATTCATAGAGTGGCTTTAAGAGACCAGCCGGTGATTACGGGCCTTCGTTTGTCAAAATTGCTCGCTCGCGCGATCCTTTTTTCGTCCAATTCTTCTTGGCCAAATTTGAAAGGATGAGCCGACACGCGCTTGAATAAGGGAGGCTGTTGAGCGCAGTCAATTCTGGCCAAATCTGATATCGAGTGACACTTTAGGGCCCATATGGATGACGACTTCGAGCCGCGGCCAATTTTTGAAGGATCTTCAAAAACATCGCCAAACAAAAAAATGACCACGGGGCACTTGTGAGCTGCCACACCTCACCCAAAATGCTATGATAGCTACCTGTTAGAGATCTGAATTCCGCTTGGGGCACATACATGCAAACTGCTTGGTTTGCAACTCGCATAGACGCGAAGTGACGGAACCAAATCGCGACGATGGCAGGTACCTGTTTTGGTACCTAGAAAATTAGAAAATTCAACTTTGGATTCTTATGTCTAGTTTAGTTTATGCCTATTTTCAAGCCTCATGTTTACAAGGACCTACTATCATTAGAAACTAGTCTCACATGTTCTCTTCTACCTATCGAGTGGACAGTGATGCTAATGGCGACCTTTGTGTCTTTTCTACAAGTACAAAAAAAATAGACTTAGGCACACTCGCATTTCTTTCATTAAAGGAATAGTACCCAGAAATGACGAACCCGTGAGGACCCAGCACAAACCACTAGAGAGGGCCCCATTTTCACCACGTCTATACCTCGTTGGGCGGAGCGTCATCGTGCGGCAAGAGAGAAAGAGAGAGAGAGAGAGAGAGAGAGAGAGAGAGGAGAGA
>SZWC01008521.1:15551-52286 GCA_023375785.1 Penium margaritaceum
GTCTACTGTTTTGGGCGAATCTGAGACTGAGCGTGAGCTTTCTGGTCGCCTCACGCTATGTGAGCAGGAATTTAGAGACAGTCAGTTTGCGAAGGGAATAACGTCGTTTTGCATTTGTTTTGTGAACATAGACATGATCACAACATTTATAGGGCTAGTCGTGAGCTTTCTAATGCACCAAACCGCGCGTGATTCGGCCAAGCGTAGCTCAAGTTATGCTTGCCGAAGCGCAGGTCTCACCCACCACAGAAGCCTGACGCCGCCACTCGCCGTGGCGCCTTCATTCACGTGCGAAGCGCCTTTCCCAAGGTGCATGTCTCATTGCACATGGTGTATGGGTCCCCTGCACTGTTTCCACGCACCCTACCCACTTTTGGGTCGTGTTTGGTGATGGGGTGTGACCAGGTTCGAAACCTGTCCGCGGACCTGCAGTCAGAATTTCGACGAAGTCCCCGAGTAACAAAACGTAATACTGAGTTTCGGACGCCGAGCCAGGATTTTGGCTAAGTCCTTCAGTAACAACCTGCACTACTGGATCCGGTGAATGATCCGCCAAATCAGGTGGATCATCCACCGGACGCCTCGGCAGGCCTATCGGAGCATTTTCTCCAGATGGTATTTTTGTTACTCGGTCCGGTCGATTATCGACCGGATTTCGAGTCGCAGCCGGCTCCCAGAGCCGCTGCGCATACCCCAACTTTGGAAAGCCATATCTCCCTCGATACTTGTCCGATTCCGGCGAAACAACTTCCACCGGATTCAGCGACTCGTCCACTTCCAGGGGCAATCCTCGAGCAAATGTCGAGTCGCCAGATCCGCCGGAGCGGAGTTTCCATTTTCTGGCGGCTCGTCAGCGCCTCCCGGCGCCGCACTTGGGCATGCGGAGGGGCAATTTTTCAACAGTAGCCGCACCACCGCACCTTTGATCTGCGTGGTGCTGTAACTCCGTGCACAATGAGGCTGCATGACAAAGGCACCGGCTTCTCTATCGCCGCCCGTTCTCAGTCTGCTGTACTGTGGCCGTCTCACCAACTACTGCAGCAGCAGTAGCAGCTATGTCATACGGTAGCTGCCCTTACAGCCGAAGCTTGTGGTCACTACCATCAACTCACTATCTCTTGGCCGTGGTCCTTGTAACCGCTCCAAGTACTACAGCAGCTTGTGAGCTTCTTCGTAGTGTGAGCAACGACGTTGACAGTCCCATTGTTCCACATCTCTAGTCGTCTCTAGTTGCCTATGAGGGCAGCCAAACACTCAGCCCACTGGCATCCCGTCGTAAAAAAGAGCCGATTCCCACTTTGCCCATGGTTACGCGTGAGCCTGATCGTATCAAGGACGAGATCGCATACTACAAGGAGAGGGCAGAGTGGGAGGTGTGGTCAAGGGTTCGCCGCAGTAGTCTTGGGTACTACCCGGGCGAGGACTACAACTCCGCCAACTACGACAAATGGGAGGAAGCCAGGATCTACGCAGACTACTACTAGTCCGCAGCCAAAGATTCACCTACGATGCAGAACGAGCCAGCCATGGTGCCACCGCATGATCACCGACTTGTTCAATCACCGGTAAGCCCACCCGTTAGCCATAGGTGTCGTCAGGAGCGTCGCTGTGCTGCCCCTCATGGAGCAGCACCATCATCTACAGGTGTAGCACCTAGATTATCTGCTTCACGTCGGGCTGCATCCCCAGTTGCATCAGTTGTAGAGTCTGTTTCTTCTCCATCCCTTGACATCCTGACTGCACTACAGGCTGCCCTCGTGTCTAGTGCTGCTCTTGCTTCCACCTTTGCTCCCACTGTACGTGCTGTGCATGCACGAATCAACACTCCTACTGGCAAAGCCATTGAGACATACACAGCACCTGCAGTTGATCTTGGCCCTTTGGCAACTGTAGCTCTTAACGTTGTTACCCAGATTGTCGCTGTAGTAGATGTAGGTGCATCAGCAGCTCCTGTAACAACATCTGCGCTCTCTAGTGTCATCGACTCCATTCACACCTCCACCGTGCAAGCTTCATTGTTGCCCTCTTCTTCACCATCAGCGACTCGACACATCCAGCTATTGGTCTCTACCACTTCTACCATCTCCACTCTTTGAGACGAGAGTCGCCTTCCTCATCGTCTGAGCATCAGCCGTAGTTGCAGTTATTGCCTCCTCAGCTGTAGCTGCTCTTCCACCAATTTTCTCTATGCTACATTGTGCTTGGTGAGCTTGGTCTCTCCCTTTGTCCTTGCCCCTCCTGCATTGATGTGTTTGTGCGTCCAGGTTGTTGCCTTGCAATAGACTTTCGACGTACTCACCCCACATTTCCTACGCTCACTGGGACGAGGGAAAATCTGTCGAAAATTCTCTCGGAAGATTCACATCACTATCATCATGCCAGTTGACGATGAAAAACATGCAGCCTTGTAGGCCAAGGTGCAACGTGAGCGCACTGCTCTGCCGGCTGCACTCACTGCTTAGCGCGCTACCAAGGACAAGCTGCGTGCTGAGCAAGTTGACCAAGAGACCTTCACAGTTCACATTGCTGATTTGGTCATGATCATTCTCCAGCCAATATTGTGCAGCACACCCTTTGCCACCACTACGGCCGGTATCGCTACTGCATTCCCCACTTCACCCGCTTCTGCATCTACCACCACAGGCGGATCCTCCTCTCACCCCCTTGTAGTCGCTGTCACAGTTGGCGCAGCCATATCCAAAGCACTTGTGCCATCCATGCAAAAAAAACCTGATTTTGACTCTAACCCTCCTCACTTCACCTCTAACCTCACCTTCTATTCTTGGGCGGTCCGCTTCACCGCCTGGGCACAAGGGGAGAAACTCTAGGAATACTACCATGAGACCAATCCCTCTGCTAACCCACCTTTTGTGCCTGTTGAGTCTGAGGCTGCACGCGCTATTCATGCCCTCATTTGAGCCGGGGTAGATGATCTCACTGATGAGATCGGGTCCTATAATGCCGACTCTACACGTCACACCACTATTGACTCTGTCGATGCTTACGCATTGATCAAACAATGCACGACAATAACTGGGCATGCAGCTCAAAGCGTCCTCACTGTCCAATTCAACACGCTCTCCATGCGTGCAGATGAGACTGCTGACGCTTGTTGGGCACGTAGTCTACGATTGCTGTGCAACCTTGGCAAGACCCCCCTTGGCCGCCCTACTGTACTTTCCATCGTCAACAGCCTCATCGCGGAGCTCTGTGACTTATTCCGAGAGGTGAAGGCCACAGGGCTTAAGCGCTTGGTTGGTATACCTATCCCTGCTGATGCATCGCTCGGCATTGGCGCCTTATGGGAGTTCACCTCCAAGTTTTTGACAGACTAGTGGAGTTTTCTGCAGAACAAACGCATTCACTACGCCGCAACTGCAGTAGCTACAACTACACTACCTTCGTCCTCCTCCTTTGCTTATGCCTCATCCTCCATTTCTACTTCCACCAAGACAGCCACATCCCTCACTTCACAAGGGGGTGGTTGGGGTGGGGGGTGGCAAAGGCAAAGGACGAGGGGGTGCCTCTGGTGGCGGAGGACAAGTGAGGGGTGGCAAGGGTTGCGTCTTCATCTTCCTCCTCTAGCACCATCATGTGTTGGAACTGCGGTGTCGCCGGTCACGCGGTGCCAAAGTGCCCAACGCCTCTTGATGATGCCCGTCCTGTATCAGCCATGCGTGTGCATTGGGCACGCTCGATACGAACTGGTGGTGTTTCTACTCTCTCCTCCACCTCCACTGCTCCCTCTAGCCGCCCTTCATTTTCCTGCAGCTTACAACACTGCCCTGACTTCACCACCTCCGCCCTATCCTTGAGCTTAGCCTCCTGGGTTTGGCAGCTGCATCTACTTCTGGCCTCCCTCCGTATCCTACTCTCCTCCATCGTGGGCGTCATCCTCCGTCTAGTTGATGAATCTCTTTTTGGTCCATCGTCTGGTCATGTTCAGGGTTGCTCCCCAGTTGACGTCCCGTGACTTGAGCAGTGGCTGTCTTACAGCCGGCCTCGTTGTCTTGCTGCTTGTGGTCAGCGCCTTCCTCCTCGTCCTGCCATTGCCGCTGTGAGTTGTGACCCTTCGTCTGTACGTGTGTCAAGTGGCTTCTCGATCCTTGATTCAGGTGCCACCCACCACATGACCTCCCGTCGTTCCTCGTTCGTTTCTCTGGGTCCTCTTGGCTCTATCCGCTTTGTCCGCACCAGCTCTGGCCAGCTCTTACCTCTCCAGGGTGTTGGGGTTGTCTCCTTTATTGGCCCTGGTCGGGAACTCTTTCTGCCTGATGTTTTGTACGTTCCTGCTCTCGAGGTCGGTCTGCTATCTGTTACGACTCTCGACGACCAGGGCATGGACTTCTCTTCCAGCCGCGGCATTGCCTCTCTGTTGAAACGCACCACTGGCCGTGTCTTGCTGCGTGGCACGCATTGTGATCGCTTGTATCGTGTGCCATCATTTGCACCACATCCTACATCCACTGCCCTTGTTCACGTGGCACGCTCTCTCTCCCGGGCGCACACACAACTGCTCCATCGCCGGCTCTACCACATTCACACTGCTGCTGTTGATAGCTTGCCATGGGAGATTCCCGCTCATGGTCTTGACGCTGACAAGTTTTCTGCCCCTTGTCCTACTGACTGTCTTGACTGTGCCCACGGCAAAATGCACCGTTCCCCATTTTCCACGTCTAAGTCCCGCACATCTCATCCTCTTGATCTCTTGCATGCGGACGTTATGGGACCCCTTGCCCATGATGCTCTTGGGGTAAGTGGCTGCTTTGTCCTCTGCCTCAAAGATGAGTTTTCTTGCATGCGCTGGATCTTTGTCGTTCAGCAAAAGAGTGATGTCTGTCCCACTCTCAAGTCCTGGCTGCCTCAGGCCAAACTGGCCTGCAATCGTCATCTGAAAGTGTTTCGCTGTGACCATGGTGGGGTGCTCATGGGTCCCACTACGTGCTTCTTGACCTCTCGGGGGGTGTGTCTGGAACCTTCCGCTCTACACATACCCCAACAAAAAGGCGTCTCTAAACACTAAAATTGTACACTTCATGACGGTGTCCACAGTCTTCTCATTGAGTCCTCTCTCTCCCACGTCTTTTCTTTCGAAGCCATGTCTTACATGAAGTGTGTATGGAATCGTGTTCTTCACAGTCCCCTTCCTCGTCATGTCACTCCTTTGAGCGCTGGTACGGTCGTTGAGCAGACCTCTGTCTTGCGCACGTCTGGGGTTGCGTAGCTGCTGTCTGGTTGCCTGAGGACTTCCGCGACGGCAAGCTCAGCCCTCGTGCCCATCTTTGCACCTTCCTTGGTGTCTTGGCTATGTCCAAGGCCTGGCGCTTTTGGGACTCTGACCGCTCTCACGTCATTGAATCTCATGACGCCCTGTTTNCTCTCTATGCTTTATCGGCTTGGGGGGGTGTGTCTATTCCAGCCTCTGATCTCCACACATCATCTTCCCTTACTGACATAGCATCCCGTGCTGTCCCTGACACGGACAGTGAGGACGAGGACTCCTCCGTGGAGTCCTCATCCTCCTATACCTTGTCCAAGTTGGATGCTTCACTACCCTCCTCGCATTCCGTGTCATCCCGGCCATCCTCTGGGAGTCCTGGGTCCTCCGACTTGGCACCCACTCATACACAATCCCTCGTGCATTCCACTCCCAACTCATCCCCTGAGTCGGCACAATAGTCACCTCCGGTGGTTGATGCCACAGGAGGTGAAGCACCTCAGGTCCCTCCTCTTGGTCCTCAGTCGTACACACGTGGGGGATGACTACGCGCTCTTCAGACCTCTCAGTCTACTCAGTCATCTCGTGGGTGCTCACGCCCCTCTATGACACCTACTAAGTCTACTGATTCTTTCTCAGTTAGCCCGTCTAAAGCCTCTTAGCCCTCACAACGGGTCACGAGCTCCAACACATGGTCTTCCACTCCTACGACCTCAGCTTGTCCCATTGGCCTTGATGCACTTGGCCTGTCAATGAGCTTCGTGCATCCCAACTCAGCAGTCGACTTCGCTCTTGTAGCCCATGAGTTCCACAGTGTTTTCAAGTCTTCCGTTGCCGGCTATATTGTCGCATGTTTCGCGACGTCTGGCCTGCCTACTCTCCCTCCCAAACATACCACAATCTTGCTTGCTCCTGAGGCAGCTGACGTTGACCTCTGGGAAAAGGCCATGCAGGAGGAGCTGAAAGCCCTCCAGAAGCACGACTTCTTTGAGCTCGTGAATCTCCCTGCAGGCCGCAAGGCAGTCTCTGCTCAGTGGGTACTTCGGCGTAAGCTAAAGCCCAACGTGAGAGTTGACCGGTATAAGGCTCGCCTCACGGCTAAGGGGTTTCCCCAGATTCCTGGGATTGACTTTGATGAGACCTTCACACCGGTCGGAAGTTACTCCACTACCCGAATGCTGCTAAGCCTTTTCGCTCAACACGACAGGGAACAGGAGCAAACAACGCCTTCCTGCACGGGAAGCTTGATGAGGAGATCTACATGGTCCAGCCGACGGGGTTCACCGATGGCACAAACAAAGTCCCGCGTTTGCATAAGGCCCTTTATGGGCTCAAGCAGTTGCCACATTGTTGGAACATGGAGATGTTGTCCACTCTTGAGTGGGGAGGTTATCATTGTAGTGCCGTTGATCCAACGCTCTTCTTCAGTGCCCCCTGAGGGCCATTTGTAGCCATTCTTGTTTCCGTTGATGACCTGCTCATTGCCTCACCCAATCTTACAACTGTCCAGTCAGTGAAGAACCTGCTGCAATCTACATACAAGATGAAGGCCCTAGGTCCTGCATGGGTGTTTCTTGGGATGGAGCTTCAGCGCAACCACCAGCGTCGCACTCTACACGTACACCAGGCCACATGCATTCACACACCGGGGGAGTGCTTTACCTCCCTACTTGCTGATGTCCCCACCGCATCCACACCGATGACTCCAGCAAGACTGCGCTTGCTGAAGTCACTCGATTCGGCATAGCTGGGGGAGATTGTCGATGTCACCGACTACCTCAGTGTGTTTGGCTCCCTCATGTACCTTGCTACTGCAAACCGGGCCAACGTGGCCTTCTCGGTCAACTCCCTTGTCTAGTTCTCCCAACAGCCTCATCAGAAACACCTCGAGGCAACACTGCGTATTGTCCGCTACGCACTGTCCACTGCACACGTGGGACTGTGTTACCATGCTCAACCCTTTGTGGTTGTGGTCGAATACACAGACAGTGAATGGGCGCATGACACGGATGCTCATAGCCGTACCAGTTACATCTTTCTTGTCGGTGGAACTGCTGTCTCCTGGAAGAGTGGAAAACATGGCTTTGTTGCTCGGAGCTCCAGTGAGGCAGAGTACGTGGCACTTGGCACAAGTACATGTGAGAGTGTCTTGCTGTACCGCCTGCTGCAACAGTTGTATGTTACCATTTGCTGCATAAATTTTCACTGTGACAACCAAAGTACAAAGGCAATCGTCGAGCACAATGGCATGTATCATTCTCGCACAAAGCACATCCACATTGAGCATCACTTTGTACGTGAGCGCATTGCTGCTGGAAATTTTCAGGTTGTCTGGGTTGACACACGTTAGTAGCATGCAAACTTTCTTACCAAATCTCTCAGCAGTGGCTTGTTCAAAGCGGTTGTGTATGCTGTTGGCCTGCTGCGCTCTCGTGATGCCCCTGGTTGACCTGTGCACCTTGTCGTCTTGTGACGTGCCCCTTGTCTTATGTATGTGTGGACTGTTCGTCTGTGGGTCATGGGGGAGTGTCTGTTATTGTTGTGACACACGCAAGTGACCTCTTGATTGCACGCATACACACACATCATCACTGCAGGTGATTTATCTGGATTGAAGCTCTCTGGTGCAAATCTGTGACATAACATGGAGCACACAGTGGTGGCAACACCATCAAGCTATCAAGTGGTGGCCACAGCACCAACACCAATCTTATGGAGAGCCAAATTGTAGTGATGTTGCACTCTACTCCATTCTAGGATGGGGCACACACTTGTAGGAATGCATGCAGCACATGAATTCGTGATGTGGGCAAATTCTCACATGTATGCATGCTTTCAACTTAGTGAGCCGGGTTGCTGATCCTTGGGGACCACACGTCCGGCTTATGCCGGTGTGTGAGAAACCGCCTAGAGCTCGCTTGCTCCAAGGCTGGTTTCAATCCCAGGGTGGCTTCTGGGCCCCACGTCGAGAGCCTTGCGTGGGTGGCCCGGTCAACCGGCACTTCGCACTTTGCTCACTCCTTACTCAACAACTTCTTGTTCTTTCACTCTTGCGTTACGTGAGTTTGCCCCTGATCCATGGTGTCACTCCCGCCACTCACTTGCTTTCTTGCTTGCTTATCCTAGCAACCACAGCTACCTACAGGGGGATTTGAGAATATCGAAGCGCGGTTTTCAAAAAAGTCTAGCACCATCGAAAACTTAACCAAAGAATATTGAAACATCAATAAAGTCCTCAACAATTCTGTCCACCATTCTGCAAGATTGTTGAAGTACTCAGAAAATTTTGGAACGCAACAGTGGAGGTCTGGGCAGGTGGCCAAAATGCCCTCAGCCCAGCGGCGTAAAAATCTTAAGGTCGTCGTGCGGTGGGACATGAATGTAAAAATACTAATGCCCATGTAGAGTTTAGGGACTCGTGTATGTTAGGTAAGTAACACTTCCACCCCGTTTAGTCGCGACGTCCCGGCCCATAAGGAAACATAAGCCGGTGAAAAAAATAGTACCCGTCGATCAGGTCATCAATGTCCCGGAGGTTTTCACAGGGCTTTTAGTTGCTTTGCTTAACGTCGTTATCATGCAACTTGACCGGATACTCTGTTGTGGGAGCCGCTGGTCGAGGCGGTGATTACATCATCATGCTGACTTCATATGTATGTTTTGCTTCATTCATCACATTCTACGTTTAAAATCGTGCAAAATTGACCCAAGAACCGGGTCATTCAGTGCAGAGACGAGAAAGCTACGGCAGTGCAAAGATGGGAGGCGCACCTCCAGAAAACAGGAGACGAACCGGTTCAACCCCGAGCACGACGAAGCGACCTTCTCGCCCCCTGCAGCGGAAGAACCGCTGGATGGATGCTTAGCCAATAAGGCAAGGTTCATTGGGGTCCATGGGGGCTTCAAGATGGCGGCTGGAGCTGTATTCACAAGCAAGGGCGATTCGGACGGCCATGACCCCCGCTAGCGGTGATGCCAGCGGCTACCACGCGTGGAGCAATCAAATAGCCATAACTTAGCCCTTTCTCCACGGATTAAGGCATTCTTTGGTGCATTGGAAAATGTACAATGCGTTCTACATGATACATTTTTTATTTGCATGATTGCACCTCAATAGAGGGCTTCAAAGTGTCGAGGGGCCCTCGACTGACTCACAAGGCTGGTACAGAAAGAAGCCTAGGGATTTTTCTTGGCATGCGAATCTTACCCAGAGACTCTGTACATTGCCTTGTACTGATCTATCAAGTCTGAAGCATTCATTCCTTGCTCAACCCTTCTTGTGTTCCAAGTATTGCATCGCACATGTCCATGCGATCCTACACGTTTTCCGTAGCGCAACTTGATGCAAACGCCGCCAAGAGAGTCGCACGGCAGGAACCTCGGTCACTAGCAGCGGTTTTGCTGCTAGGAGAGGATCATGCGACATCTCAAGGATTGGCCCACACACCGAGGGGTCGAGGGTGGGAGGTTCATCCCAGAGGCTCGGCGTGTGACCATCATGCCGGGCGCCCCTCTTTTCACATTTGGTATTAGAGCGCGTGGATGTTTGTTTGGCTTTGCTCGGACTCAAGGGAGGCAGCAGATCTGCCACAGTTGTGTTTGGCCAGAATGTTTTTGTCACAACCGGAAGCATGATAGCCACGGCATACGACCAGGCCTACCTCATGGAGGAGATCCAGCGTACTCTCGATGAGTTGTGCGAAGAGAACCAGCAGCTGCGTGAGGAGGTTGAGGCAAGGTACGTCGGCCAAGGAAGCAGCGCATTGGGGGGTGTTGCATTGGCATCCGCACCTGCTTTTCGGCAGCCCAAGTCAAAGGAGCCAGAGTTCTACACCAGCAAGGGCAGTGCGCGGAACTGGCTCTTCACGGTGAACTCGTACTTCACAGCGTTGGGAGTTCCCGTAGGAGAAGAAGCTAAAAGACTGGAGTATGCACCTACGGTACTCCGGGGAATGGCGCTGCAGTGGCGGTCATCATTGTGCCGACAGAATGCCGCTGGGTTGCTGGATGGGCTAGGGGTCAGGCAATTGCTTCAGCCATTGTTGATTCTACTGCTGGGGCGTAAAGTGCAGGTGGGTGCACCGACGTTGACAGAGAAGCTAGAGTCGTGGGAGCAGTTTGAGACAATGCTCCTGGCGCGTTTCGACTTCGTCTACGGCAGCTGAGTCGCACGTGACAACATCAAGCACGTCAAGCAAGGCGGATTGGTCCGGGAATACATTATATGTTTAATGGCTTTGGCAATGCAGACCGATGACCTCTTGGACGCGGAGGCATACGACCGCTACCATGACGGCCTGAAGCCGCACGTCCAACGTGAACTCACGGTGCTTGGGTTGCGGATCTTTGCGGAGCTGGTTTCGGCGGCGGACCATGACATTGATGCGGTAAGCTAAAATACGTGCCGGACCATCTATGCAACACAACCACGGGTATAGAGGCCGAGTCAGGCTGTGCCCATGGAGGTGAATGCAAGCCAAGCTGGCCAGCAGGGCGCGGCCGGGCAGCAAGGGCCGAGAGGCAAGTGCTGGGCTTGTGGCGAGGAGGGACATCGCAAACGGACTTGCCCCAAGTGTTGGGCATAGTAGGGAAACAGGTAGCAGCAGAGAGGAGGGGATGACCTACTGCTGCAAGTCTTTCATTTGCAAAGGACAGCACCAGCCCTGAAAGACTTTTGCCGATGAAGGAGCTGCCTCAAGTGTTGTTGCGGAATGAAGGTGACACACAGCATTTTCCAGGGATCATCCTAGAGCTAATTCTTGAGATTTTGGAGGGGATTTTCAAGGATCAAAGGAAACTATGTGGTCTACTCTGCGGCGGCGTGAGCCATAGCTTCTTGAACGACAGGTTAGCGACGAGGTTGGAGCTTGCATGGCAATCGGGGACATCAGCCAAGGTATGGCTGGTGTCCGGAGTGGTGGAGTGCGGTAGGCCTCTCGTCAAGCACAAGGTCCACATGGGTGAGTTGGTGTGTAACATGGAGTTCCACACTTGCCATATGGATGATTACGATTGTCTGATTGGCCGGGATTGGTTGCATGCCTGGAATCCGGAGGTGGATTGGAGGTGAAACTGGGTGGTCGTGCAGGCAGGCGGGAAAAACCTCACTTTGCCATTGTGGCACGGTGAGGGTAAGGAGTCGGATGTGGCGGAAGAAGGGAAGCAGATGCACGTCATGAACTTGTAGCAGTTGAAGCGATGCAAGCACAAGGGTGGCGAGGTTTACTTGGCATGGGTATGTCCACGACAAGGAGCAGAGTAGCGGATTTCATTGGTTGAAGTAGCGGAGGAGTAGCGGGTGGAAGGCGCCGGAGCTCAAGGGATGCCTCCCAGTATTGGGGAGGTGCTCAAGGAGTTCGGGGACGTTTTTCTTAAGGAGTTGCCAAAGGGGCTGCCACCGCGGCGCGACATAGACCACAAGATCGAGGTGGTACCAGGGTCGTCGCCAACAGTGCGGCCGTATAATTGCATGAGTGACGCGGAGCTTGCGGAGCTTAAGAAGCAGTTGGGGGAGTTGGTGGACCAGGGCTTCATTTGACCGTCGGTGTCCCCATACACGGCGCCGGTGCTATTTGTCAAGAAGAATTTGGGAGAGCTACGGATGTGCGTGGATTACCAGGCGCTCAACAATATCACGGTGAAGAATCGTTACCCGTTGCCACGGGCTGAGGAGTTGTTCGACCAGCTACGAGGCACACACGTCTTCAGTAAACTGAACCTGAGGTCGGGGTATCACCAAATCTGCATTGCGGAAGAGGATGTGGAAAAAACCATATTTTGGACACGCTATGGACATTTTGAGTATCTCGTGATGCCTTTTTGGCTAACGAATGATCCTGCTACGTTCATGGAGTTGATGAATCAGGAGTTCCACCCGTACTTGGACAAGTTTGTGGTTGTCTCCCTCAACACCATCCTTGTCTAGTCGTGGACGATGGAGGAGCACCAAGAGCACGTGCGGTGATGGAAGTGCTGAGAAAGGAGGGGATGTCAGCCAAGCTTGGGAAGTGTGTATTCGCCAAGAAGGAGGTGGAGTTCCGCGGCCACATTGTCAATTGGAGGGGATCCCGTATGGACCCAAAAAAGGTGGAAGTAGTAAGGGAGTGGCCAGAGCCGGCGTGCATGCGTGACGTCCAGGTTTTTCAGGGTCTTACCAACTACTACCGGAGGTTTATCCGGGGATACGCGGCAATGGGAGCACCCTTGACAGACTTGCTCAAGAAGGGGCGCCAATGAGAGTGAGGTGCAAGGAAGGGGCAAGCCTTTGGAGCAATGAAGGCTGCCATGTGTGAAGCACCGGTGTTGGTGCACCCGGACACGAGTAAGTAGTACGTGTTGGTGATGGCCGCAAGTGACTATGCGATCAGCGGAGTGCTAATGCAAGACCAAGGGAAGGGGTTGCAACACATGGCATACTAACCCAAGAGGCTAAAGGGACTGAGCTTAACTACCCAATCCATAAGAAGGATATGCTCACGATGGTCCAGACCTTCAAAGAATGGACGTGCTACCTTGAGGCACAGTGGTGTGTGGTGCACATGGACCATTGTGCGCTCAAGTACATCAAGTCATAGCCAAACATGATTCGCCGTCAATCACTGTGGATGGAGCTGCTTGAGCGCGGCTTCGACTACGAAATCCAATAAAAAACATGGAGGATCAACCCAGAGTACCTGCTTTCATGTCACCCGGGCTTGGCCATGCACGCGATCACAGTGCTGGCAGGATCTCCAATCATTTGCAGCATGTTTTCTCACAGGTATGCGGAGGACCAAGATTTTGCCGGGAGTAAGGTGAAGGGCTGAAAGCGGGATGGCCAGTATTGGCAGCGTGAGAAGGGGAACTAGATTGTGGTGTCGTAGAGTGCGTCATTGCGACAAGTACTGTTGGAAGAGGCACACGACTTGCACTACAGTAGTCATGTTAGCCACGGCAAGACCTTCAAGATGCTCGCATGCATATATTGGTGGGCGACCATGGGAGCATATTGCAAGGAATACGTGAGCAGCTATGACATGTGCCAAAGAATCAAGTCACGGAGGGTGCGGTGGCCAGAAAAGCTGCAGCCGTTACCGTTGCCGGAGCGTCCATGGATGGACATCTCACTTGACTTTGTGGGGGATCTTCTAGGGGGCGCAACCGGCAACACCATGGTGCTGATGGTGATGGACCGATTCAGCAAGATGGCGCACTTCATTCCACGTACGGAGAAAGTCATGGCAGCAAAGACGTCTCACCTTCTCTTTCAACATGTCATCAAACTTCACGGGGTGTTGAAGTACATGGTCTCGGATTGTGACCCACGCTTCACCTCCCGGTTTTGGGAGGAACTCTTCAAGAATCTAGGCACCCGTGTGGCTCTTTCATCAGCCTACCATCCCCAAACAGATGGCCAAACGGAACGCTCCAACCAGACCATGGAGCATTTCTAGTGGGAGATCTTGGAGCCTGATGGTGAGGGATGGGAATGCAAGCTGCTAGTGGCTGAGTTTGCCTACAACTCAGCAGTGCATACCTTGATGGGAAGGTCTCCCTTTGATATGGTATATCGGGTGCAGCCTACATGTCCCTTGGACATGGAAACGGGATGAGACCTATCCGCGATGCAGCATTTTGCAAGTGCCTTCACGGATTTGTGGTGGAGCGTACGAGACTTGCTTCACAAGGCGTAGCAGCAGATGAAGCGGCAAGCGGACAAGCACCGGAAAGCTGAGGAGTTTTTGGTGGGACAAAAGGTGCTTCTGAGCTCGCGGAACCTGCACATGGCAGGGGTGGGCAGCGAGAATCTCAAGCCTCGGTGGGTGGGCCCTTTTCTGGTTAAGGGGAAGCGGTCTATAGTGAGCTACAAGTTGGAGCTGTCGGGCCACTACGGGATCCATCCCGTGTTCTAAGCTTCTCTTCTCAAGGCCTACAAGCAGCCAGATGCATAGTTTGCGGGGCGGGAGAAGAGAGAAGATTCTCGGGCACCGTTGGCGCAGTAACGGGTGGTAGTACCTGGTGCAATGGCTCAGCTATGGGCCGAGGCAAAACTGCTGGATCCCCAAAGCCAGTTTCCACAGGGGCGGTGCTGTCAAAATGGTCCTCCGAGCGTACCAGGAGTGCACCAAGACGGTGCGTCCTCGGAGGGGGAGATGATGTTATTGGAGCCGCCGGTCGAGGCGGTGATGAAGTCATCATGCTGACTTTGTATGCATCTTCTCCCTTTGTATTCTACGTGAAAAATTGTACAAAATTGACACAACAACTGGGTCATTTGATGTAAAGATGAGAAAGCTACGGCCGTGCAAAGGTGGGAGGCGCACCTCCAGAAAACAGGAGACGTACTGGTTCAACCCCGAGCACAGCGGTGTGACTTATTCGCCCCCTACGACTGAAGCACCCCTCGATGGATGCTTAGCCAGTGAGGCAAGGTTCATTGGGGTCCATGGGTGCTTCAGGATGGTGGATGGAGCTGCATTCGTAAGCAAGGGCACTTTGGGCGGCCGTGACCCCCGCTGGCAGTGCTGCCAGAGGCAGTTACGTGTAGAGCATTCAAACCGCCATAAATTACCCGTTTCTCCACAGATTGAGGTATTCTTTGGTGCTTTGGAAAGCTTGCAACACGTACTATATGATGAAACTTTTGTGTTTGTGATTGCACCTCACCAGAGGACTTCAAAGTGCCATAGGGCTCTCGGCTAACTCATAAGGGCTGGTACATAAGGAAGCCGAGAGGTTGTTCTATGCATGCCACTCTTACTTAGAGACTCTGTACATTGCTTTATCCTGATCTATCAAGGTTGAAGGATTCAATCCTTTCCCAACTCTCCTTGAATTCCAAGTATTGCCTCTCATACGTCCATTCGTTCTCACAAGTCTTCCGCAATGCACCTTTGTGCAAACGCCACCAAGAGAGTTGCACGGCAGGAACCTCGGTCACTAGTACCGGTCTTGCAACATCTCAAGGGTTTTCCCACATACCAAAGGACTGAGGGTGGGAGGTTCATCCCAAGGGCTTGGCGTGTGACCGTCACGCCAGGCGCCACTCCTTTCAGATGCTCGGTCGTTCTTCTACGGAGTCGATGTTTGGGTATGTCTTCAATCACGTAGTCTGTATCCCCATCCAGTTGTACAGGGGGTAGAAGTACAAGGTCTCTACCAAGGAAGTTCATACTGGGGTCCCGATAGTACTTGAACTTGCTCATGTGGAAGATAGGATGAATCCTCATGCTGGTAGCCAAGCGAAGTTGTGCAACGACGGGGGTTTCCTTTTGCTCTATCTCAAACAGTTTCAACCACCAGGGTTTGAGTTTTGCAAAGTCCACTCCTCGGAGTTTGATGTTCCCTGAGCTGAGGAGGACGCGATTGCCAGCGCCAAACAGGTGATTGCTAGAATGTTGGTTGGCTGCTCCCTTCATGGATGCTTGTGTCTTTGCAAGGGTCTACCATGTTTCCTCCCAAACACTTGAGAAGTCCCAAGAAATAGTACTTGAAGTAACATCCCTGCCATTTCCCATGAATATTTCAACCACACGGATGTTACTCAGAGTTTATCATCCGGCCGATGTGGTGGGAATTTTGTCGTACACCACTTTGAAGTGGATTTTACCACTTGGTGGACTTGCATGCGAGTTTGGCGGTTGGCAGCTTGGCTGCACATTTTTTGTGGTGTGGCTTGCATAATGTGCAAAGAAGCTGTTTGAGTGTCTAATTGGCCCGCTCCATTTGCCCGTCGCTTTGAGGTTGGAATGTTGTTGATAGTTGGATCCATGTGGCATAACGGGTAAACAATTTGTGCCAAAAACAACAAGTGAAGCGGTCCTCTCGGTCCCTGATTATGGTATGTGGAACTTGGTATACCCATGAAATCTGGTTTAGAAATAGCAACGCTGTTCCTTCTACAGCGACGATGGTTGTCGTTTGGATGAAATGCAACATTTCTTAACATCTGTCCACCATAATGAGGATGGTGTCGGGAGTGGCGAGTAGTCACATCACAAAGTCCATACTGATGTTGGCTCACAGCTCCGTTGGAACAGGTATGTGTTTGAAGTAGACCTGGTGGCCTCGTGCAACAAGGGTTTTGTCTCTGTCAAGTGTTGCATGATTTGTAGAGGGCTGACATGTAAATCTGCATCTTGTTCCACCAGTAGTATTTTTCCAACTTGTTACGCGTCTTCTCCTCGCCAAAGTGTCCACATGGACCGATGTCGTGGCATTCTTCTAATAACATTCTTCATAGCTCCTTGTTTGGTGGAAAGATAACTTGACGAGTGAATCAAAGTCGCCGGTTTGGGTCATCAAACCAGAGCTTAGTATTTTCATACCCGCCAGACTCCTCGTAACTCTTCTCTTACAACCTCGTGAGGTATGGGTCTCATTAAAAAGCAACACGTTGATCTCGGCCATAAAATGAGCAACCATAAAATCTCAACCATCATATCAAGGACTACTTTCACCTTTTTTTGGTCCATGGTGATCTTTGCATCCCCGATGATGTAACCCAGAAACTCGGTAGGATGACGGCCGAATTCACACTTTGAGAGTTCTTTCAAAAAACCTCTCTTTGTAAGACTTTGAAATTTTCTCAAAGGTATCCATAGTGCTGCTCCAGGGTGCCGCTGCACACCAAGATTTTATCATGGTACATGATGAGAAAGTCATCAAGGTACTGGCGGAATATGTTGTTCATTGACGCTATGAACGTTATGGGCCAGTTTGAGAGTCCAAACAGCATGACCGTGTACTCAAAATACCCGTATCTGGTCTGAAATAGTGTTTTCTTGACGTCCTTATCAGATACGCGGGTCTGATAATGGCCGTTGCACAATTCGATTTTGCATAGAATTCTGTCCGCATGCAGTTGGTTGAAAAGTTCATTTGCCTGTGGAAGAGGGTAACGATTCTCGATGGTGATTTTGTTCATCGCTGAGTGGTCCACGCACATCTGCATACCTCCAAACTTTTTTTTCCTACAAAAGTTACAAGTGTCATGTATGGTGACGTAGAAGGTCTGATGAACCCATGACCGAGCATCTCTTCCGAGTGCTTCTTGAGAGCACTAAACTTTTCATCGCCCATTGGATAGGTCCCCTTCATTGTCTGTCTTTCACTCAACCTCAAGTCTATCTAATGGACAATGTTTTGCTGTGGAGGTATCTCTCTTGATAGTTCATTGAGAAAAACCCCTTTGAGATCCTCAGTGGGTGTTCCAAACTCCTTTGGGGTGACCGGAAACTTCTAAAGTATCGAGGTAGATGCCGTCATCCTGCCAGCCACAATTTCTACCGCCTCTCTTGTTTCCACGTGTACTATCCATGCTTGAGCTTTGTGCTTCATGTATCACTTGACCACGTTTAGAGATATTGGTTTGCTATCCAACAGCAGCAAAAGGCCGGCGGATCTGGATTAACGACTCTCGTGACCACTCACATCGTCGACCACAGGTGTACTACCTCTTGAGCAGATGAATCCGACATGCTATGACTCTCTTATGTCACTGGAAACGTTGAGCGAATCCGCGCGTGCTATTCTCACTTGCTTTGAGAAGCTGAATGAGAATTATGACGCATGGTACATACTCCAACGTCTGCTTCAGCAGTCAGGCGTGGCAGGATACACTGGGCATTTCCACAAAATCATCATCGGCAGTGACCTCGCCCCTACTAAAACAATGGCCTCAAGCGAGGCACTCGGCAAGCAATGGCCATTTTTTACATCAAAGATGACCTTCCTTACATGATAATAGCAGCCAACCGCATCATTAGCGCCGACTAAAACGCTTGGATGCAGGAATCCAATGGACACTGACCCCAAGGGCACAATCCTCATTATGGCGGAGAGAATGTGCATTCAAAAGAAACCTCATCTCCAATGGAAATCGACACCGTCGATCAGCCCAANCATGACATGACTCTCTTATGTCACCAGAAACGTTGAGCGAGTCCGCGCATGCTATTCTCACTTGCTTTGAGAAGCTGAATGAGAATTATGATGCATGGTACATACTCCAACGTCTGCTTCAGCAGTCAGGCGTGGCAGGATACACTGGGCATTTCCACAAAATCATCATCGGCAGTGACCTCGCCCCTACTAAAACAATGGCCTCAAGCGAGGCACTCGGCAAGCAATGGCCATTTTTTACATCAAAGATGACCTTCCTTACATGATAATAGCAGCCAACCGCATCATTAGCGCCGACTAAAACGCTTGGATGCAGGAATCCAATGGACACTGACCCCAAGGGCACAATCCTCATTATGGCGGAGAGAATGTGCATTCAAAAGAAACCTCATCTCCAATGGAAATCGACACCGTCGATCAGCCCAATCAATGGCTGTGATGGACTTGTGGTAAGCCGGAACATATCTTGCTCGCCTGCCGAAAGCAAAAAACACAAGCCAAAATGGGAGGCAAGTCATAGAATCAGAGTGTAGAGTCGGGAAATGGCAAAGGGCAGGAGTAAATGGTAAGGCTCCTGTCCTGTCGGAAAAATCTGCACCAACCGATTGCCCATTTGAATGGCTCACATCACCGTCAACGAGGGGTACGACGAAGACCAACCAGTGATATTGCTACGAGTGCAAGCGAGAGCTTGTAAAATTTGCAGAACAGTACTGGCACTAATGGATGGGGGAGCTTCTCATAGTTGCGTTAGCAATGACATGGTTTGGAAGTTGGGTTTGCACCAAACCAGGAGTGTCTGAAGGAAAAACTGTCAACGGACGACTACAGGCCGGTCGACTTTGCAAACCACTCCATTGCAAATCGGAGATCTGCACAACAAGACAATATGGAGGACTTGCCCAAGACAGTATGGTTACAAGAAGCAGCAGAGGTGGAAGCAGTAGAGGAAGTTGTGACAGGTACAAAACGCCAGCCGATATCTCTGAACGTGGCTGAAAAATACCTAGAACATGGAGTCCAAGCGTGGCTTGTCCACGTAGAAGCAAGGGCAAAAGAAGAAATTGCAGATGTTGAAGTGACGTCAACGACCTCAACACCTAAATATTTTGCTGGCGTACCGAAGGAGTTTGCGGGGCTCATTGGGATTCCCCAATGAACTACTCCAAGAGTTATCATCAGAATGCAACATCAACCATTAGATTGGCTTACAGTTGGACAACGGATTGACACTGAAGATGAGTGATCACACGCAGACCAAAATTAAGAAGCAGCTAGCTGAGATGCTCGGGCATGGGTTCATCCGACCCACCACATCATCCTACATAGCACGAGTGCTTTTTGTGAAAAGGAAAATGGGAGAGATGTGGATGGGTGTGGACTACCGAGTGTTGAACAAAGTTACCATCAAGAACCGTTACCCCATCTTGCAAGTAGATGAACTTTTTGATCAACTCCAAGGAGCCTGAGTTTTCCTTAGAATTGACCTACGCAGTGGTTATAATCAGATCCGCTATCTGATAAGGACGTCAAGAAGACAACATTCCGTACCCAATACAGAAAACTTTAGTTCACGGTCATGCCGTTTGGAATCACAAATGCCCCCACAACAATGATGACGGTGATGAAATTTTTTCACCTATTCCTTGACGACTTTCTCGTGTATCTTGACGTCATCCTACTGTACGGCCTCACCCCGGAGGAGCAAAATGGACATCTTCGAAGTATGACTTTTGTTGCCGTTAACTCGAGATATGGGACCATATCATCGGCAGCGGACTGATCACCATGGAACCAAAAAAGGTAGAGGCAATCGTTCATTGGCCGACGCCCACAAATGTTCAAGACATCCTCGTGTTTTTGTTTTTTTGCAACTACTACAGTCGATTCGCAAAAGATTATGCTCAATTGTCAGCGCCTCTCTCCGATCTCACTAATAAAACCACCAAGTAGATTTGGAGGGACAACAAACAAGAAGCGCTCAACTCTTGGAGAAACACTGTGACCTCGGTGCCAGCCTTACAATTGGCAAATCGAACTGTGGACTACATCATGGCCACCGATGCATCCGATCGAGCCATCGGAGCCGTTCTCTTCCAAGGCAACAGGGATGGAGAACAAGCGGTTCCATGCATGTCAAAAGAAACATGAGGACCGGAACTGTACTATGCAGTGCACGAGAAGGAGATGCTTGCAGTCGTGCAGGCATTCAAGGCATTGCGGTGCTACTTGGAATGCCGGCAATGCATTATCCGCACCGACCACCACGCACTGAAACATCTCAAGACCTAGCCAAATCTAAGCCATCAACAATCTTGATGGATGGAATTCCTTGAGTCCAACTTCGAGTACGACATCGAGAACTGGCCTGGAAAACAGATTAAGCGGCTTCTCTTAGTCAGTGACCAGATTTAATGAAAAATATCAGCACGTTACTTGTCAAACGAGACCCATACCTTGTGAGGCTATTTGTGAAGGGTTACAAGGAGTTTGGCGGGTATGAAAAAACCAATTTCTGGTTTGGCAACCCCTATTGGCGACAACATTTCACTCGCAACGTTGTTGATCCTCCACACGAGGAATTACGATGGATGCTACTGGAGAAGTTCCATGACAACGTTGGTGAGAACAAGATGCAAAAAAAACTTGCAAAAATCTACTAGTGGGACAAGATGCTGACCAACGTGGCAACCTTCTACAAATCGGGTGACACCTGTCAAAGACAGAACTCTCATTGCACGTGACCACCCGGGTTACTTCAACCCCTGCCCGTTCCAACAAAGCCATGGGCCGACATCAGCATGGATTTTGTGATAGGACTGCCCGCCACTCTCAAGGAGCATGATGCCATACATTTCATGGTGGAAAGAATTTCTAAAATGCCGCTCTTTGTCACGACAATGATCACCGTCACCACAGAATGAACAATGTTGCTGTTTCTAAATCGGATCTTGCGGTTGCACGGAGTGCCATGTGACATCATCAAGGACAAAGATGGCTGCTTCACCAGCCATTTTTGGCACGAACTAATGACACACTACGGCAGTCGGATCCATCTATCTACGATGTTACATCCTCAGACCGACGGGGAAACCAAGTGAACCAATCATGTGCTCCAGAAAACTCTTTGAACATTATGCGAGCCACACGGCACTGATTGGGCAGCAAACTTGGCGACCGACAAACTCGCATACAACTCCGCCACTTCCACCGCAAATGGTAAAATATCTTTTGAGGTGGTATACGGTAAACTTCCTACCACACCGGCTGGATTATGGATTCAGAGTAACATCCCCATGGTTGACATTCACTTCCGATGTTTTGCAAGCATCTGGAAGAAAACACGGCAAAACCGCACAAAGACACAAGCGGCTATGAAGTGGGAAGCCAACCGACATCGCAGCAATAACGTGTTCAGAGTTAGCGATCGCTTCCTCCTCAGATCTGTGAATATCAAAATAGAGACAGGACTTTCCGAAGCTCAAACCCCAATTGTTAAACCGTTTGAAATCAAGTGACTGCAAACTGTAGTTGTTGCTCGACTTTGCCTACCTGACAGCATGGCAATTCATCCTGTCTTCCACATTAGCAAAGCTCAAGCACTACGAGGACCGCAGCACAAACCTCCACGGTAGAGAAGTTGCACCTCCACCTCTTGTACAAGTGCACAGGGATATGGAGTACGTGATTAAAGATATCCTCGGACATCGACGCCAAGGAAAAACGACGGGGTATCTGGTCAAGTGGCACGGCTACCACACCACGCACAACGGCTGGGAGCCCTACAAAAACCTCCAAGACGTTGATCATCTCATCGACGACTAATCTTGTTGTCACCGGCCTACTTCTGCTAGCATGCCGGGACGTTGCGACTAAAAAATGGAATTGTGTTGCGTCCCTGACATACAAGAGTCCGTAAAACTCGTGTGTGGGTAGTTTTTTCATTATAGTCATGGCCCAGTGCGCGACGACTTCTAGATTTTTACGCCGTTTGGCCAAGGGAATTCTGGCCAATTGCCCTGACCTTCAGTTTTCCGTTCAAGAAGTTAGTGACAACTTTGATCACTTTCAGAATGGTCGACAGAATCGTCGCGAACCATATAGATATTTTGATATCGTTTGGTCGACTTCTCGAGGATGCTCAACTTCAATAAAGAAGTGCTGGTGTTACGTACCAGACGCACATGAGTCCCTAATCTTTCCAAGTGGGATTTTCTGTCATTAAAAAATAACCCACCACACGTCGAGACTTTGATTTCACTTCGACGGTCGAAGGCAATTCGGCCAACTGCCCTTGCCCTCCGACAATCCTTCTCTCAAATTTTGACAGCTTTGACTACTTTTGAGAATCATCGACATAAGTTTCATGACCTTTTGGCTGACTTCTCGACATATCAAGAAATATTGAGATTCGTGAAGATTCATCTCGCATCTTTGCCGCCGATCTTTGACGCTTCCCGATTACTTGGTGGAGCTTCTCGATCCAACCACTCATTACATAACTCCACACGCCTCCCTCAACAATCGACCGGACGACCCCGACTAGGTCTCATTTGTAACTTGACACTTGTATGTACGTGTTTGTTGATTGTGACACTTGTCATCAAAGCACACTTACCGCCAATTATGAATTGCTCAAGTGTCTCACATTCTCAGACCGTGCTCTGACTTGCAACTCATACCTGTTCACCATCAACACTCCGTTCGGCATAACACTTCGTATCAGAGGGCAGCAGTGCTGGAGAGGCATTAGACTAATTTAATCATCTGGAGAACTACCTTGCACAAGCCTTCACCGCATCTTCCACATAAACATTTGCAGACTTTGCAACTACAACGTAAAGGGAGCGAGTGCATCCAATGACCAGCAGCAGGTATTTGGCGCCGACCTCTTCGATGGAGGAGCAGAATATGCCTATGGACGCGAAGCCTGAAGCGGCAGCGAATGCTGGCGTGGAAGGCTATGCGGCAGCTGGGATGACCCCGATGGTGCGACTCTTGGCCAAGAGGAGTGATTTATGCCAAACGACCACCCATCTGAAGTGCTCACGACACTACAAGGGTTTTCTGAGATTGCTAAGCTCGATGAGGGATATGACGAAGAGCATTTGGCGATACTGCTAAAGATGCAACCCTGAGGTTGCAAGAGTCCCAGAACGGTACTGGTTGCATTGGATGGAGGGGCTTCTCACAGCTTTGTAAACAACGACATGGTTCCAAAACTGGGAGGGTGGTGCCTGTGCGTCGGGGCGCCGGGTGCTCTGCCTTAGACGCTGGCCAAGCGCTAGGAGGTGCCCAGTGGTGCGATCCGAGTCTGATGCAAGCAGGTGCATTTGAATGCCACTGCAGCTGCTCTTGCTGCTGCCACAGGGTTTTGGCAAGCTGTTTCTGCTGCCAGTGATTATTGTATCAGGAACGGCGTTGGTGGCGTCTGTGCTTCCAGCACAGAGGAGTCCCTTAGTGCTAGCAGCACTCTCAGGGCTTAGCCCTTCAGATGCGCTTTTGGCGCCTACTCCAGCGGCAATCATGGCCGTCCCGGCTTGGCTGCTGCGTTGTGTGCCTGCGAAGTTGTTCTCAGCAATTTCCATTGCGCTGTGGTCGATGCCGATTCGCTCCACGCGGCTTGGAGAGTTTCCCTGCCCCTTGGAGCTCAGGCGGGTGAAGGAACGCCGACTGGTGGGCGTACAGTGCTTACCTTGCGTTGGAATCTGGTTGTGGTGTGGTGTGTTTCTCTGCCTGGGGCGAAGCCGTCAGGGATCATCGACTGCTGTCTAGAAGGGTTTGTGGCTTGCAAGTTTTTCTCAGCAGTGAATGTGCACGCAGGCCCAGAAACATAGTGGCCCCCTGGTACTGGATATGACGATAGCTGCTGGCATGTTGTTGCGAGCCTATTGCTGCTTCTGCTACTGCTGCTGCTTGCTGTATCCACGTTTCCCTCTCCTTTTACCCAGTCCACGGTATGCGGATGATCTGTGCCGTTTGTGTCAGGATAAGACACAACCAGATGAGGCTTAAAATAACCAGCGGAAAAATAGTGTGCCTCCTTACTTCACCCAAAATGCCACGCTATCTACCATGTAGAGTTTTGTTTTCTGCATCTGCTGCGTTAACTCACCGATTGTTGAGCTCATACCTGAAAAATACCTCAAAACAGTCAAAGACAATAACTCTGAGGAAAATCCCCTTGTGACATTCAGAGGTTGTTCGTTTTAATAGGGTTTGGGCAATTCCCAGGCCCAGCGGTAGAGGGGCCTTAAAGGTTAATTTTTGACATAGGGGGAGTTTAGTCTCCCAACCTTTTTCGCACGTGAAGAGAAGGTTCTGTTGCAAGTCGAAAGTGTTCGGATATTCGGCAAAAATACAGCGAGTCAACGGTAGATGGGTCATCTTTAAGAGTCGGCTAATGCATAGCGCAAAAAGGCCACAAAAGGACCAAACACGATGACCTAGGTTGACGAAACCCAACTTGAAAGGTGTCCGACAGTTGAAGACAGGCTTTGATCAAAAGGCAGAATCAGAAAAACAACCCCCCCCCCTCACTCCCCCTCAAGTGCGATGCAATCTACTAGCTAAATTTTTTAAACTTCCATCGCCTCGTTGACGGGTATGATTTTCATCATTTTCCCTAAACATTTGGGTGTACAAAAACTTCCGAGAAGCGCCCTTGGTGTGTTGTGGATTTATGAAGGTTCAGGCTCCTCCTAGGCCCTGCGGTAGCGAGGCCTTGGAGGTTCCCTTTGAACAAATGAAAGGATGAACAGATATCTTTGCACGTGCCAGATTATCTTTCATTACCGTCGAAATGAACCTAATATCCGACAAAAATATGCCGACTCAATAGTAGATGGCGGACTTTTCCGATGGCATCGTGCAAACTCATACAGGTGGAGTATAAAGGGTTCTTGCAGTAGTTTGGTGATGGTGATACTAGGATAGGCCAAATACCCCTTCTACCCATTCCGCAACGATGGAGATAACACATTATCCGACACTTGAAAATCAGATTTTCTCCAGCTGAAGGTTTGAAAAATCATTATAGACCCCCATTCGATTCACCATGTTTGATCAGTAAAGCATGCCACTCATCAAGTATGGTGAAGCAAGAAGGGGCATGTGCCACCCCCCCTTTATGATTCTCGCTCCCACGCAAGAATTGTAAGGAAGAGATTACCATTTTTTTCATGCAAATCCCTCGCACAATGTAGGTCTTTCTATGTTTGGCGCAGGCGGAGCTCACGCCAAGGGTCTGCGTGTAAGGAAAAAAGGTGTAAGCGCTCCCTCGCCATCGAGTGCAATTTTCTGTCTTTTCTTTTTCTTTCACACATGGAAACCTCCCATTGGACCTCGCAAACCCTACACAAACCCCACCCCGACTTGAGCTCCAGGTTTCATGGTTTTATTTTTTCACAAGCTCCTGATGTGCTCCGTAGTAGTGAAGCACAACAGGTTCCCTTTGAATGCATGGGGAGTCTCAGACCCCCCATGCAAAGCACACGTACCCCCCTCCTCCCTCAAGCATTGTAAAAGCCCTCACAAGAGGGGTTTGTGATATTTTAGAAAACATAGTTGACATCAGCATGTAGACGCTACATCCCACGTAGCATTGACATGCTAATCTTTCATATTTTGAAGATAACAGGTAGGGTATTCCTGAAATCTTCTGCATATGAGTAGTTCAATTTTCTCGTGACCGATGGGTAGGACACCCACACTTTTGATATCATGTGCGGAGTCTCCAGCTCCTACACGATGGGGTCCAGAGCTTGCTGGAGGGGTTTTCCCTTTTGCATCACTCTAGGGGCGCTCATCATCAGCGATCCATGCAAGGAGACTTCAATGATTCAAGTCTCTGGAGACCCTTTTTTTAATCTTGCCCCCTTATTCTTGGTCCAAAACAAGGGAGGTATTACCCCAAAATCATGGCTTCACACGAGTTTTCTGTGTTTAAAAGTCAAAATTTATGCTAAAAAAACTCGAGTTTTATTTTTATTCGACGGTGCGAAATCGTCATGTGTGAGCCACATTTGCCAATTTTGTGCTAGCACTTTTGTTCTTCTCTTGCAGCTCACTCCCTCGCTCTCTCTGTATCCATCACCTCAATCGTTTGAGGAGGCAAGGAGAAAAGGACAAGGAAAAGGGCTGGAGGCCACAGGCCTCGTCCCTCGAGGCCTCGCGGCCTCTTGGCCATCGATCGAGCGGCTGGTTTGATCATCGTCTAGCAGGTGGCTGGCCAATGACGAACCGGTCACCTGGCCGGTTTCCGGACGTCTAGCCCGACAATAGCCAGATGGTCTGCAGCCAGTGAACGCCTGGCCGCCGACCAGCCTTCGCTGTGGTGAAGGGTGGTGTCCAACTATCCCTTGTTTCGGAGAGTAGGGATGGCCAAACCGGCCCTCCTGGTACATTCCTCCTCACTTATGATGAACCATCCCGGTTCATGTAGAAAAAATAGGAGAGCCAAATAGTGAGTTTTCAACCTTGTGAAAGAGAATTGATCGATTCAATCACCAGCTAAACATGAACACATGCACGGAACTTTGACCTAGGCTACAACTTGTGGCTCAGCACAGCTAGCAATTTCCCGCCTTTAGGCCGGAGCATCTATGCGACAACCATGTTGGGCGCCCCCAACCTCCTATGGTCATTATCCATGAATCTCGCCGAGGAAGAATATTGTCCACTATTGCTGTCTTTAGGTGGCGTCCTCTACCACGCGTCAATCTGTGCAAGCCGCCAGCTCCTTCCAATACTCGTTGATCACCCTCGTGCGCAAGCGAGATTCAAGCTCCCATGAGTTATGTTTAGGTCCACAACTGACCCTATGAACGAGGTATTCCCTAACAACCCGTAAGCGGAGTGTATTCTTTGCCTGTTAAAGGACCTTGTAGTGGCCGTTGACATCCAAGATTTCTTGTGGTGGTTGCTCAGTCTCCTCTATCGCAGAGCTAGCAAGGCTCACATGAAAGACATCATGTATCTTCACACTCGACAAAAGCACCATTTGGTATGCCACTAGCCTGATGCGTGCAACGATGAGAACTGGCCCAACCCACTTAGTTAGAAGTTGTCATGCCCTTGGCAACTTCAACCAAAGGTTCTTAATGCTAAGCACAACCTTGTTGCCGATGTCAAACAAAACCTCATAGTGACTTTTGTCTGTTGGAACCGGAGGAGAGAGGGAGCCTTGGAGCAGCAAACATGTGGGACTGGAAGGGCATCACTTGTGCTAAAGAATGGTTGTTGAATCACTCAAAATGATGGAGTACATATAGAGCTAGAGATTTGGCAAGTCAGCCCTCTCACAAGCCACACCACTTAGCCATGGAGGCTAAGGCTCACACACTAGAGTCCATAATCTCGCACAAGAGAGGAAATCAGCCTAGCAATCAGGCTGACCACTCACACACGGCCTAGAGAGCTAGAAAATGCTCTCATAGCACACTCCTAGTGGTCACATAACCCACAATCCTATGGAGAATCACTATTTGTCCATGGCTAGCACACAAGGATCTCACCTCACCTAAAAAGTAAGGAGACGTACCTTTTTCCTAGTTAGCACACTCTGACAAGGCAACCCAAGAATCTAGGATCTTTTTGGATATTTCTCCCATCAGATCTTGACCCTGGACCTCTTGCCTTTTTCTTTCCTCAGACTAAGGCATGGAGCCATTGCCCATGGTCACCCAGATATCGGCGGTCGATGACCCCGGAAACTTCGAAAATTCATATCTCCCAATCCGACCGTTGGATCGGCCTCAAACTTGGACCATAGACATTATGGCACCTCATCTTTCCAATGAAGAAGTCCGAGTGATGATCAGAGCACGCATCTGGTAGTTTATTGGAATTTACTCTTGTGGACGTGAAACTGTGCCGGATGGCTCCTTTTCCAACAATCTCCTACTTTCCCGCAGCCACAGTGGGTTGAGTCCACATGCCTTCATGCAGAACTGCTGCTTCTCACGGGTCACTGGCTTGGTGCCAAAATCAGCGACCTGCTTGCTGGTTGGAGTAAACTCCAGCTTGATAGCACCCTCCTGCACCATGTGCCTCTTGAAGTGATATGCGATGTCAATGTGCTTGGTGCGTGCATGGTGCTTAGGATTCTTGGCGAGTGCGATTGCGCTCTGGTTTTCGACGCGCATAGGAACCGGAACTGCTGCACTCCCAATTATCTTTGCCATGAGACGCTGAAGCCAAACTGCCTCCTTGGCTCCAAAACTGAGAGAGACATACTCAACTTTCGTGCTTGAGGTGGCCACGACCACCTGACGCTTGCTGCACCAGCTGATGGCCCCACCATTCATGAGGAACACATGTCCAGAGATGGACTTGCAGTCCTCAGGGTTTGAAGCCCAATCTGCGTCTGTGTAGCCGATGATGTTGTTGTCGTCGCCATTGTAAGTAATGCCGATGTTGATGGTTTGAGCAAGGTAGCAGAAGATCCGCTTCACTGCCTTCTGGTGCTCAGGTCTAGGGTTTGTCATGTGCTGGCTCACAGCGGTAACAGCCTGTGCGAGGTCCGGCCTGGTTGCAACCATCAGGTACATGAGGTTGCCAACGACGCTCTAGTACTTTTGCCGCTCAGCTGCATCTGCTTCTCTATTGAAGCTCACGAGATAATGCCGCGTCTCCAGCAAGAGAGAGCGTGATTTGTGGTCACGCGTGATCTGGATACCAAGGAAGTATGATGCCTCCCCAAGATCGGACATCTGGAAGCGCTCCTACATGGCCTCCTTGAACTCTTGCAGTGCAGACATGTTGTTGGAAAGGAGGAGCATGTCATCCATGAAGACGATGATGATGAGCACCTCACGACCATTCTGCCACCAATAGACGCTGTAGTCACACTCACTACGCTCAAACCCCATGCGCTGCAGCGCCGCATCTAATTTCTGGTTCCAAGCACGCGACGCTTGCTTGAGGCCGTACAGCGACTTATGCAGCTTGCAAATCAGGTGCTCTTGGCCATCCACGACGATTCCCTCTGGCTGTTCCATGTAGATTTCCTCCTCCAAGTCACCGTTCAAGAATGCCGCCTTGACATCCATGTGGTGAATCTCGAAGTCCTCAGCTGCTGCATAGAAGAGGAGGGTGCGCACAAAGGCAAACTTTACAACAGGAGCCAAAGTTTTTGTGTAGTTGATGCCTTCCTACTGCGAGTAGCCCTTAGAAACCAGCCTCACCTTGAACTTTTTGAGGTTGCCATCTGCGCCCCTCTTCTTCTTGAATACCCACTTTCACTTGATTTCTTTGCGTCCAAGTAGACGCTGAGTCAGCTCCCACGTACCGTTGTCGAGCTATGACTGTTTCTCCTAGTAGACAGCTTGCGCCCAGTCTGCTGCATCTGGAGCAGCCATGGCCTCCTTGTACGACGTCGGCTCATCATAGTCTGCTACAACTACGACATTCATCTGATCTGGCTTTTGCAACATCCGGAAATTCCCGCACTCACCAGGCTTGTAGTGCACCCTGAAAGGGTACCTGCGACCTGGTGCCAGGACGTTAGCGGGCGGCTTGCGCGGTGCTGCAGGCACAACTGCTGGTGCTGGTGATGCTGCATCTCCTTCCTCTGCTCTGCCGATGAGGCCGCTGTACCTGCTGCATCAGACATGGGAGAATAGAGTGGTTCTCCCACTGTCATAGTAGAGGAAGGGTCAGGAGAGACGGGGTCAGGGAGAATGTCAGCTCCCACTACTTCGTCAGCTGCTGGTTCTGCTGCCTCTTCGTAGATGATGTTGGTGCCAATGACGTTGCTTTCGTTGAAAACGACATCCCTGGAGATGATGACGTGGCTAGTATCCCTCTCGTACAGACGATACGCCTTGCTTGCCACATCATAGCCGATCATTAGCATCTGTGCGCTTTTCGCGTCCCATTTCTCCTGCTTCTCCTTGGGCACGTGCATGTGTGCCAAGCTGCCAAAGGCGCGAAGATGACCCACGCTGAGCTTATTGCCGAACTACGCCTCGTACGGTGTCATCTGCTCCAGGGCCTTGGTTGAACTGCGGTTCTTGATGTACACCGCAGTGCTCACTGCTTCAGTCCATAAGTCAATGGTGAGCTGAGCCGCGTGCAGCATGGAGCGCGCCGACTCAATGATAGTACGGTTGGCGCGTTCTCCTATGCCGTTGTGCTGCGACGAGTTTGGCGCGGTCCACTGCCCCTTGATGCCTGCCGCTGCGAGGTAGTCCTAGAACTCTTTTCTCAGGTACTCTCCACCACGGTCGCTGTGCAACGCCTTGAGCTTCTTGCCAGTCTGGTTCTCCACCATTGCCTTGAACTCCTTGAACCTGTCAAAGCACTGGTCCTTGGAGGAAAGGAAGTACACAAAAGTGTAACGGCTAAAATCATCAATGAAGGTAAGAAAACACCTAGAGCCTCCAAAGCTTTGGGTCTGCATCGGGCCACACAAGTCTGTGTGGACCAGCTCCAGCACCTCCTTTGTGCACTCCTCTGCTCCAGAGAACGATGCGCGATGCCGCTTCCCCTGCAAACAGCCGATGTACAATTGCTGCTCAAAGCTAGAGATGGTGGGCAAGTCACGCACCATCTGCTTTGTTTGAAGTTGGTGCAAGGCGCGCATGCCGATGTGGCCGTAGCGCGCATGCTAGATTTTGCCATCTGTGGCCTGCACTACTGCTCCAAGACTTTGCTCGCACGGGATCTTGGTCGCCCCCAACAGGCGGTACAGGTCCCCTTCCTTCGCCGACTTGGCTAACTCCTCTCCTATTTCTTTGTCCAGGATGTAGCCATAGACGTCGTCAAAGACGACTCGCAATCCTGTGTTGGTGAGAGAGGACATTGAGAGAAGATTGAACGTAGCACTAGGTACGTACAATACGCTATGGAACACTCCCACTTCAATGCCACGTAGGGTTTCCAACCACATCTCCACAATCCCAATCCCCTCAGCATACACCACCCGATCATCACCCAAAGCAATCAGTCGGGGGGGAATGGAGAGCTGCATAAACCACTCCTTGTGGTGCGTCAGACTCTTGGTACACCCTGAGTCCTTGTACCACGCCAGATCTGCCTTCTCCTTCTGCGACATGTCAGAATTCCCCATTCAGAGGCGGTCGCGCACCTCCTTGGCCACGTTCATGTTGCCAAAATGGCATACGCCGGTCAGGTTCTGCTGCTGCTGCTGCTGCTGCTGCTGACGTTGCTGTGAAGATTGCTGCTTTTGCTGCTGTTGCTACTGCTGCTCCTTCTAGTCCCTCTTGAACTTGAAGTACTCTTTCTTGTAGTGCCCCTCTTTCTGGCAATAGTGGCACTTGCCTTTCTTCTTGCCTCTCTACTGACCAAACTGCTGCTGCTACTGGTTGCGTGAGCCCATGGCCATGAAAGCTGCTTCATTACTGCTGCTGCCACCATTGCGCTTTGTTGCATTGCGACGCAGTTCTATCTGCACCAGGTGCGTGCAGATAAAGTCCAGGTCGAGAGTCGGCTGGCACTCCAACGTCTCTCGCACCGTGTCATAGCTCGTTGGGAGTCCCCTCAGCAAGAGGAGGACGAAGTGCGTGTCTTCCACAGGGTTGCCGGCCGCTTTCAACTGGTTTGCCAGCTCCTTTGCCCTGTCCAAGTACGCCTCCATCCCTTCTCCACCCTGCATTTTCAACGCCATCATCTTCTCCTCCAAAAGCATGAGGAATGCAGGATCCTTCCTCTCATACTTCTTGCACAACGTGTCCCATCCCTCTTTTGCAGTCGCCTTGTCACTCACGTACTGAAGATGCGGGTTGGAGATGGTGTTGACAAGTAGCCTGTAGGCCTGCCTGTCCTTCTTCCACTCCTCATATGCCGTCGCTGCACTTGTAGATGAACTTGCATCAGCTGCACCTTTTTGCGGCGTCTTCCCCGCCACCACCTCCACTACGGTGATGCCTTTTGCCTGTGGAGGCGGAGCGCGCTCGTCGCCGCTCACCACCTCCCACAAGCCTCTCTCCTCCAAAAGGAGGCCGGTATGGATCTTCCAAAACGTGAAGTTGGTGCATCCTACCATGCCTGCTGCTGCCATTTTGAGCTTTGGTGATGCTCAGCGCTGCCCTTGAGTGGCGGCGCTGCCTCTGCTTATGCTGTTGCTTCTGCCAGAAATCTGTCTGAAAGAAAATTAACTGTAGAGGCCAGCAGACTGGGAATTTGGAAAAACTGAGCCAACCATTGGAAAATTCAGCTCAAAAGCTTTCAGATAAACCCATAAAATAGGGTCATCAAAAGGGGATTTTCAGAGATACGTCCTTTTGAAAACAGAGTATGCTGCTGCTCCTACTCCAACTCACACCAGCCAGCTTGTAAATGACGTTTCTCCCAAACGTATCAATGGACTGCAAATATTCTTACACCAATGGAAAGCTTAGGAAAAGTAATTCGATTCCTATGTGCCACTTTTTAAAATTGACAAAGAAATGAGAGAGGTATGGTCATCACAAGGCGACAGTCTTACTCAGAGAGAAGAGTGTAGCCCTGGCCAACCTCGTTCTCAGCATAACTCTCAATCCGACCGTTGGACCTTCGCCATCTTAGGTTCTTTGGAAAGCTTTCCTCTTGAACTTGACGATCCAGTGGTCGATTGTCAAATTTGGTGAAGCTTTCACCCTAACCCGTCACTCTCAAAGTGACGGCCTGTGCTGGCTGAAAGTGGCAGGACTTGGCTCTGATACCAAGTGTTGGAACCGGAGGAGAGAGGGAGCCTTGGAGCAGCAAACATGTGGGACTGGAAGGGCATCACTTGTGCTGAAGAATGGTTATTGAATCACTCAAAATGATGGAGTACATATAGAGCTAGAGCTTGGGGAAGTCAGCCCTCTCACAAGCCACACCACTTAGCCATGGAGGCTAAGGCTCACACACTAGGGTCCATAATCTCACACAAGAGAGGAAATCAGCCTAGCAATCAGGCTGAAGACTCACACACAACCTATAGAGCTAGAAAATGCTCTTATGGCACACTCCTAGTGGTCACATAATCCACAATCCCATGGAGAATCGCCATTTGTCCATGGCTAGCACACAAGGATCTCACCTCAACTAAAAGGTAAGGAGAGGTACCTTTTTCCTAGTCAGCACACTCTGACAAGGCAACCCAAGAATCTAGGATCTTTTTTGATATTTCTCCCATCAGGTCTTGACCCTGGACCTCTTGCCTTTGTCTTTTCTCAGGCTAAGGCATGGAGCCATCGCCAGATATTGGTGGTCGATGACCCCGGAAACTTAAAAAATTCATAACTCCCAATCCGACCATTGGATGAGCCTCAAACTTGGATCGTAGACATTATGCCACCTGATCTTTCAAATGAAGAAGTCGGATCAACAATCGGAGCACGCATCTGGTAGTTTATTGGAACTCGCTCTTGTGGACCTGAAACTGAGCCGGATGGCTCCTTTTCCAACATTGTTTGCATATTCTTTTTGTCGTTGTTGAGGTGCTTGAAGGTGATCCAAGTCTATGCGCCAGGAAAAGGCTTGAGAAGAAGGAAATTTTCCTTCTATAATCCCACCCTTCATCAATGAACAGGCCACCACTGGATTCCAACCAGTGTTCATTGGAAACGGTGTGAACTGATTGGACTCGTTCACCAAGTTGTTCACTACAAACACTGTCGATGTTAGGAATTTGTCCAAGTCATCCATGGCAGTGTCCATGCACATATGGATAATCTATTCCAAAGTGTGATTCATGTGTTTTGTTTGTCCGTCGATTTGATGGTAAAATACTGTCTAATTTTGCGACGCTGCCAAAGTACTCGTGCATCTTTTGCCAAAACATGCTACCAAACGTTTCATCGCGATTGGAAGTAATGTGTAAACACAAGCTGTGTTCTTCTCGGAATTCACATCACTGGTTTTAGGAATAAAATGTGTCATCTTTTTGAGAAAAATCACATCCATTGGTAGTACATCAGGGCCACAAGCCGGATCTTAGTGTGTGCCTTGAGTGAGCTCTTTTGAAAGGGAGAAGCTTAAAGCCATCCCTAGACTCTTTTCATAGTGTATGAGAAAATTGTATATTTTTCTTATGTGTGCAAATACATCTCTTCTTACAAACCACTCTAGTGCCTAGTGTTAGTGTACGTGGAAAGTACGCTCAGGCACCATACAAAAGCACACTAAGAGTGCACTTACTGCACTCATTTGTCTTATATGTCAAATCACACCTCAATTTTTGTCATATGGGGCCTAAGACATCTCTTCTTAGGAAGGAATCCAGTGCATGGGGTTCGTTTATGTGGCTAGTGCGCTCATGCACCATATAAAAGTACACTAAGAGTGCACTCAGTGCGCTCCTTTGTCTTATATGTCAAAGCAATCCTTGCTCTTTGTCATACATGGCCTAGGAAATCTCTTCTTAGGAAAGACTCTAGTGTGTGGGGCTAGTGTATGTGGCTAGTGCACTCATGCACCATATAAAAGTACACTTAGAGTGCACTCAGTGCGCTCCTTATCTTTATCTTATGTGCCAAAGCACTCCTTGCCTTTTGTCCTATATGGCCAAAACTTTTCTTCTTATGAAGGACATCAGCATGTGGGACTAGTGAATGTGGGAATTATGCTCGGTTTTCATGCAAGAATACAGCAAGATTGCACTCAATAGAATACTTTATCTGATGTGTCCCATGAAACTTGAAAACCTCGTGTTACATGTAAAATACATCCTCTCCTTAAGAAGGACTTCAATGCATGCAGCTAATGTATGATGTGAGACATTCTTGTCTTACATGGGATGTAGATGCTCATAACATAATACGCTCCCGTGTTTGATAAGTGCGGATGGAGATTTTGCTCATCTTGTATGAAACAAAACTGAAATGAAGTATAAGGTGTTGTCTTTTTACAAACAAAAGCATGCTAGAAATTGGTCTCCATGTATCTCATCAACATTGTTTTAAACAGGTAAAGCAAGGGCCATGAATTGTGTGTTTGAATAGTATTTAAAAAAATTAGAATGTTTTGATGTAATAAATCATACATTGCTGCAGCGTCAATGTTTTTTCTTCTGTTTTTGTAGGCAAGACCGGCTAGTCATCTTGGGAACGTACTAATGTCTGAATGGAATTTCCTACGTTATACCTGTTTTATGAGTCCTACAGTTTTTCATTCTCGCTATCTCTATCTAGATTTCTGTCTAGACAATGTGGAATCATCATCGCATATTCGCTGCGGGTAGGTGTCAATGTCACACTTGACAGCCGAATATTCATGGACAATCGTCTTTCTAGTTGCATGAAGTCATGCTTCTCCTGGCCAGACTTCGCTTGCTTTTTTTGCCACATCGTTTCTAGCAACTGGTCTAGAGAGGCCCCCCAGTGTACGGGGGTAGAGTATGTGACGAGTGCACTCAAAACGACTGCAGAATTGCACTAATCACGCACCGACAGTGCGACCAATACATTCCGAGATGAATGTCTTGCATTGTTCAATCCTCCCTCTTGAGATGTAGACGGTTAAGGTATGTAATGTAAGATTGCAAACCTGAATGCGCAAATGTAGATGATGCGATGTTTAATACCCTACCTGCCTGGACTCAGAACGTACCGATCTGTCTACGGCCGCAACTCCAATTCGTTCATGGACTTGTTGCAAACCTTCACAATTGCAATCTGATTCTGACAATCGACTTTGATTGAAAGAAAGTAGAAGGCAGCGATTGCAAGACGTTCATTTTACTTGCGATAGAATAGGTAGGCAAGAAGTATACATTTTCCTCCAAAAAAGAACTTGAAACAACAATAGATCTTCCCTGACAGTATTGGTGGGTGTAAGATGTGTCGAAACGGATGAGAGCCTTCATATCAACCTCAGACGATGTCTTCTGCATGCAATCCAGTTGAAGCAAGTTTCCATGATGTTTTAAAACTCGGTACAACTTGACCTGTCAACGTATTATGTGTAGAATGTGCATGAACAAGAGCCGAATGGTGCCTGAGGTTCATTTCTAGATTTTCTCTTTCCGTTTTCTGGGTACCTTCTAGACACAAAAAAATAATTCTTCACCACCATCTGTGTGCAATGTTTGTGATTATGATATTCACAAACCTTATGCATTTGTCAAAAAAAACCATCGCAAGCCATTTCAAATGAAGGGTTCACTATATCTCACACTGTGTGTGTGATAAGTTGGCCCACATGTACTATGCCACACACTAGGGGGTCCAGGTGACAGAACGACGTCATCCCCGGATCACAGAAAGCAATCGTGTCAACAAAAAAGATAGCTTATCGAGAAGCTGTCTGGTGGTGGTAAATGGCGGCCGTCATCCTTCGATGCGGATGGACGACACCTTCACCGTTGGAATAGAATGATCAAAAGGCGTGAATACATCCAACACGTGAGGTCAATCTGTGTCTTAATCTGTCAATTTGAGGGAGAAAACGTTCAGAAACTGATCCAAACATATCACAATAACAGCAAAGACACATATACGTCTACATTAGAGAGGCAGAATTCTTCTCAAAGTATACAAGACAAACCCAGAAAAGGATTGTAAGAGGAACAACACATGAAGATGAAATAGTATTCTTGTTGAGTGAATTCAAACATGAATAGGGATTGAGTAATTATTTTTTGTGTGTGTTTGTGTGTGTGTGTGTGTGTGTGTGTGTGTGTGTGTGTGTGTGTGTGTGTGTGTGTG
>SZWC01008521.1:55400-72774 GCA_023375785.1 Penium margaritaceum
TGAATAGAACCTCTTTGAATTTGAGATACCCCCGTATTGACTACACTGATGATGCTACCTCATGTGCAAGATGCCAAGAGTAAAGAATTTTCAAATGAGCTCGTGAGTGTTCCAAACCCTCACCACAGATGTGAATGAGTAGCACAAATGGGACTCCTTTGTGGCAGTTGAAACTCAGAGGTTTGAGGTTACTAGTACATTATCGACACAAGACATTATTCACTGCAAGTTCAAAGTGGTTTCTGTATATGCACTTGCACATAAGATATCAGTCTTTTGAACTTTCACATAGACAAGTGACGCATGAGATTTGAGGTGCGTTAGCTCTCCAGTGTTTTGAGAAAACATCAAGAACTAACTTGAGGGTCCTCTTGTATGAAGAAGCTTAGCCACGACGTGACTTTGTGATCTGACCATGTCAATTTTCACATTTGCAAACAGCCATTATCTTCAAAACTACCACACATGGTATCATGGTTGATGCAACCATTGGGCTCCAATTGAAGTTTCAGCTGTAGGTTCTTACATTGTTACACATAACGACAAACCCTTCTGACATTTTAATTGGAAGGAAATGGGTACAAATCATGGTACCTGATATTTACCAACATATGCATTTGAAGGGAGATTCTCTCAATATCCCATAGGACAACCTCCAAACAGAAACGTGAGTGTCTCTATGACAAGTAAGTGCTCATAGAAGTTTCCTCTTCAATGTGATACTCTGTAGTGTGATTGCAGAAGAGGAAACACGGTTCTCTTTAGCAAAATTCTCTATCAGCTGACTGCTAAACAAAATGAAAGCATGAAAGCTACATATTATGTCCGTTAAGCACCCAAAAAGTGAAAAAATCATGGATATTGACAGAAGAAAGTGCTTGGACTAATGCCAGTAACATGAGTACATCCATTGTTGTATGAAGATTCCATTTCAGTGGAAAACAAGTGATGCTCCTTCTTAATGTTGGTTTCCCAAGGTACTTTGTTGATCTTATTATATTCTACGTACCAGTTACGACAAAATTAGGATCATGACACAATCTAGGGCTGCACTGGAGGCTTATGAACGTGGAAAATATCTACAAGCCGATAGCTACATGCTAATCAAATATGAACATACACATCTTGGCGGTCCATGTGACCATGTAATGATTTAGAATCAATTTTGGGACCAACCACAAAACATCGACTGTCGACTGCCTAATTGTTGCTGTGAAAAGAATCATTGAGGACCTTAATTAACAATATTCCTTGCTAGATTTTTTCTCCAATGGGATTAATCTCACAACTTGAGATGAAGATGACAAGATATAATTGTTTTGTTCTTTCTGTTTGTAAAAAAATGTGTGGATGCATTCCAAATGTTCCAGAGGTATCATTTTATGCGCAAAAAAGGGTGAAAAACTGGTTTGACTGGATAAAAACAGTCTTTGACAGAGTTTAAAGACAAACATTATTCAGCTACCTCGAAGTACCTCAATAAGGTAAAATGGGTTTGGACAAAGATGAGTTTGTATCCATACATGGATACCTCATTCAACCATGGTGTAGTTGAACCATATCTGCTGACGTGGAAGGTCCTGAGGAGGTATTTGAACTCCCTTCATTTCAAGAAGCGTTCAATTGCGTTTCATTATCAAATACACTTGTCATAGCTTTTTGGATGTCACCAAAATGAAACTTTGTCCTCTTTGAGGGTTGTAACCTCTTACTTTGTTTGATAGAAGGCATATGGAAATACTTTGTAAAGTTGAAGCACCAGATGTATGCAATACACAGGACATGGAGTATACACGGCTTGTTGCAAAGTGGAAATCATGCCAGAACACATACTCTTGGGATTTGTTTCCTTACATAACATTGTTCACAAAGGATGCATGTTACCTGTCTGTTGATGGGAATTACCATTATCAAACAAGGATTCAAATATAGGAAATTTTATCAATTATTCACCAAATAAAACCCTTGCCTGTGATTACACGAAAGGACAAAACTCAGGAACCAGTTGTGCATGGAGTCAATGGATGTTCTTTTTCACTTTTTTATCACAATGATTTGGAATTGACACCCGAAAGGTACTCTTTTAAACTCTAGCACATGGATTGCGATCATTGAAAACCTGTTTGGTGAAGAGAAATACAGTACACACTTTGTCCACGGAAGAGATTCACAGATATTGAGATCATTTATTCTAAATGAACAAGTTGAAACAGAAAGTGCTTTTGAGAGGGGAGTGAGAAGTTACCCATGTTACTCATTTCAAACAAATATGAAGGTATGGCTGAGATCAATATCATCTAGGTAAAAGCATCATTGTGTCCTAAGATGAGTTTCCACAAGAATTTCGTGTGTCAGAGGACCAGTGCCTTACACTTCAAAGATGAGTGAGACATTTAAAAAAGAGTGTTCTCAGGAACCACGTCTGAGTACCTCACAAACCTAGGATCAAGCTAGCATGTGAGTTTTCTGGGCTTAGTGGAGTTTGGTTAACTTCACCCAACCAACCCACGGGTGCTAAAAGAGGCCAGGCATACCTATGTGTGGTCATTAAAACATGATGTCCAAATCCTAGACAGCAGGTACTGAAAGGATTGCGAGAAGGTACTACCTCAATAGGAACCCCTAGGATCATGTCCAATATATATGCAAATCTTTTTTGTAGACCCCGATGGTTTTCACTAGGATTCCTGGTTAACTAGTCATAAAGAACCTCTCTACAAAGGGGGAGATGGCGTCACCACAACAGATTTCTGAACGCGTAACGAAAAAACTGTGGTAAAGAATATATTGTGGACCCTCTTCTGAACTGGTGATACATTGTTAACAATGGACACCCTTACAGGCATCGACCACGCCACTGGAACAAATGTGTGACAATAATTGGTAGAGGTACATCAGCACTCGTGAAGAGAATACAACGGTTCTACATTCCTGATCTTGGCAAGAGCCAAGAAATCATGCAATCAACACAGGATGATGTACCCAGATAACCAGAATTACAAAACCACGTATATCTGTGTTAAAAGATGCATGAACTTGACACAACACCGTTTTGCAGAACAAGGATTCACAAAGATGCTCTTATGCATCCTTTTTCTGTTGTAGGATTTGCATCATGAAGTATGGCATGATGAAACCTCAAACAAACAAATCAAGATGGTTTGAAGAAATAGGGAAGGAATGTAGCACACCAGCCATTCTTGTGATTAAAATGGTGTTGAAATGAGCTCTCAAAGTTTTGGGGGCTTGAGGCTGATGTATGAAGGAGTGGAGGTCTAGAAAACAAGAAAGTGCTAGTTTCTACTTTGGCTGTAGCTCGGATAACAACACCTCGCTAGATGTTAGGCAAGAGGCGTGCCACAATGGAATATCTATTGTGAAAATCATCCTCCTGTGGTTCTAGGGTCTTGTTTCCATGTGGCTATTCCACGTGTAACAATAGGATTGTAGGATACATGTTTAAAACCATGTCCTATGATGACTATGTCCATGGTGCAGTGACTAAGACAACCATTTGTGCCTCCTCCTTGGAACCACCATTCATTGGGATAACTTTTGTATAATTATATGCAAACTTGTCTCGCACCATTACCCTTTCATTCATTAGTAACAGGTCTTTAATACACGTACATCTTGATATTCAAATGTTTCCATTGGTTCAATTCAAAAACCATAGTTTGGCTTTTCATCATTAGATGGCCGTTTGTACATAGTGATTAGCATGCGATGGAGAGCATAGATTGTTCACATGGATGAGGTTTGGGGAAGAAGATGATTCAAGGTTATGGGAAAATTGGATGGTTTGTCATTAGGATATAGTAAAATTTGATGACAAGTCTTGGAATTCCAAGCACACACATATAAGGAAACAGAAGAATGAGGCATACTTTTGGTCTTGGGCACTCAATTCGAGCAATTCCTGGGACATCATCGTGAGAGATTTATTTGAGGAGCTCTACCAAGAGATCGGGTGTTTCAATAATATCAAGTTGCGTGTGTATAGAATCATACCACCATAGATAACTCAACAGATGAGTGTCGAAACACCAATATCGTTTGTGAAAGGCCTTTTAACATGTTAGGGAACTGGTTGAACCTGTCATAGTCTTCATAAACAGAATAGCGGAGGTCAGGGAAGGTGGCTACAAAGCCCTCGGCTGATTGTCGTTCAACTCCAGAGGCCATGAATGTGATGAAAACAGTATCCATGCACGGAGTTAAGGGACAGATGTACATCAGGAACGTTACACTTTCCTCCCTTTCAGCTGCAACATCCTAGTGCGTTGTGAGTCATAAATTTTGTTGATCTGATACTCGATGTCGAGAAAGTTGTCATAGGGCTCCCAACTATTATGCAAAGCATCATAACCATGCCACTTGACCAGATACTCCATAACTTTGTCATGACAGCGGTGTCAAAGAATATTTTGAAAACTGTACTCCATGCCTTCTGTGTGATCTGTGCGGACACTCAGGCCTAGGGCCTTTGTGCCGGGATCACCACTCGCGATGCTGTGAGTGGAACGCCTGGGTGCAGGGCCTGACACCCGCTGGACTCCGGAGACCAATGGTCGAAGACGACCACCAGTGTTGACCTCTGCCCATTGAACATCGACGTCAATCGATGGACATCGCCCCATCGATGGATGAGGGCCAGGGGACATCAAAGGGTCCCCTTGGGGGGGGGGGGGGGGGGGGNAACAGTGAACCCCCCTAAATCAGAGGCCGTACATGAAGTAGAAAACTGAACCCTGTCCTCAATTCTGGCAAAAATGGAGTATAGCCATTTTTCACTATGTTCCATGACCTCACAGCACCCACGGTGTGAGGAAACAAAATGTATTTCCATTTTCTACTTCAACTGTATATGTGAAACTTGTACATGTGTTGTTCAAAGCTGAAACAAGCAATTGCTAACATTCACATTTACATAAACAGCCCAGTTCGGGGAAACACAGCACCTACACTAATAGCCATGTTTTAGCATGTAAAGAGGAAGCCGAGGAAAGATAATGCAAAGTGGGATTGAAAGAAAGACAACAATTGTTTGAAAGAGAGCACATGTTTGACAAGGTAGCTCACAAGAAACAATGTAGCAATGGGGACAACTACCATGCAAGAGCTACTTCTTGGCTGCTGGCTTGCGCTTTGCACCCTTGCTAGCTGTCATAGCAGCTGCGCGTTTAGCAGCTTTTGATGCATTTGGGGGTGTGCCTTTTCCAGCCCTAGATGCTGCCGTTGAGGTCTACTTCTCTCGTGGTGACGTGGCAAGGTCCTCCATGACCTCGTCGCCTCCATCTGCTCCAGCTGCACTGGCGGCCCCCTCCTCATGCTCCTCCTCTCCCTCCTTGTCCACATCCTGCTGCTCCTCACCCTCATTGTTCTCCCTCTCACCCACAACACTATTTTCATTGGCACCGGCAGCACCTGGCTCCTTCTCAACACCATCATCCACCTCATTGTTCCCCGCCCCACCTTGCTTGCTTCTTTGTCTCGGCTTCTCCTGTTCTTGGACCCTCACAGGCCGAGCATGTGGCAGTCCGGGCGTGTGACTCATGACACGAACTGATGCCATTACCTCCACAACATCATTGTCCGCTCCTGCCACCACATCATCTTTATCACCTTCCTCATCCTCGTCACTCTCCATCTCCTCCTCTGGCTCACTCAGAACTCCGTCCTCCTCCACAATGTCACCGTCATCTTCACTAGCCTCTGCTTCTGCTGCTGAGTCTGCTTCTGCTTCAGTCATTGCCGCGAGGCCTACAGCGTCTTTCCTTCCACTGCGGCCGTAGTGCTTCCTTAGCCATACATTGCAACACACAAGGAGCTCCAGTGTTTCCACCTTGAGCCAGTTTCTCCTGGCAGTGTGGATCAGCTCATGCGTAGAAAACACACGTTCACACTCAGAAGAGGAACAAGGCTGGAACAAGACCTTCAGTGCTAGGTCGAAAAGTTCATTTGCTCCCAGGGAGGGTAGTGGTTCTTGATGATGATGTCGTTCAATGCTTGGTAGTCCATGCATATCCGCATCTCTCAGGTTTTTTTTTTTATGAAGAGCAAAGGTGTCTTGTATGATGACGCGGAAGGTCTGAAGAACCCTTGACCGAGTCATCCTGCTATTTTTTCGGTTCAGTGAGTTTGTGATCGCTCATCTGATAGGTCCTCTTCATCTTCGGTCTGCTGGCTGGCTTCGGGTCTATTTGATGGTTGATGTTTGGTCGTGGAGGTACTTGTTGAGGTAATTTGTCTTGAAAAATCCCTTCACACTCCTGAGGAGTGTTCCAAACTCCGCCGGTACCGTTATGAACTTCTTAGGTGTCGAGTTCACTACTATCGCCTTGGTAGCTGCGATCTCTTCCCATGTCTCCACGTGGACTAAGGACGCTTGAGCTCTGCGCTTTAGGTAATGCTTGGCCACTTCCAGTGATATTGGTTGACATTATGTGGCTCTCAAAACTTCCTCTGCTGCTTCCACCTCTGCTGCTTCTCATAATCATCGTTGCGTCGTGGGTCGCTTGACCAAAGACATCTATCGTTTTCTTCTAACAATGCTGACGTGGACCAATTCACTGCTCCACTCCACCTGAAAATTGTGTCGATACAAAAACTCCCATCCAAGGATGATTTTGTTGTCGCTCATTGGGAAATTCCTCCAGACCGTTACGTCATGCACATCTCCAATTTGTAGCGGTAGTGGTTTGTAAAGTCGACGGATCTGCCATCGTCCGTCGACGGTTTTTCCTTCAACCACCCATGGTTTGTTCTGCAAACCTAGCTTGTGGACCATGTTGTTTCTTACAAAGCTGTCAAAAGCTCCTCCATCCAGTAATGTTGGTACCATTCTGCAACTCTTGTAATCCCTTGATTGCACTTATAATAGTATCACTGGTTGGTCGTCCTCGTGACCCTCGTCAAACATTGCAATTTTAGAAACTCTTGTTTGTTGCAATATGAGCTGCTCAAATGGGTGATTGGTCTATGCAAAAACTTCCGACCGCACAAAAGACGTTGATTACTCTTATCCTTTTCCATTTCATGGCTCCTCATTTCTTCTTTGTGACTTCTTCCCCTTTCTGGTTTGTTGATTGCGTTGATCTACGGCATATATCTCCACTAGAGATGAGGTTTCCGTTGACCGTGACTTTCCTCCGCCACGATAAGAATTGTGGCTTTGGGGTCGGTAGTCGTTGGATTCTTGCATCCAGGCGTTGTAGTTGGCGATGTCGACGTGATCAATTCATGCGATCATTTGTGGAAGATCATCTTGTATGTTAAAGATGGCAATTCTCTGCCCAATAACTTGCTTGAGGCAATTTTTGTAGTAAAAAAACAATAAATTGGGGATGAGGTCACTGCCGGTGATGATTTTGCAGAAACGCCGAGTGTACTCTGCCACACTGGCCTATTGGCGCAGACCTTGGAGTCTATACGCTGTGTCAGACTTCTCGTCCTACTTTTGAAAACGAGGAAGAATAGTGCATGCAAATTTGCTCCATGTTTTTGGTGGCATGAGAGGGTCATGCCACATTCGATTAATGTGCTCGAGGGGTAGTATGTCTCCAGTTGACGATGTGAGAGCGCTCGCTTCAGACGTTGATCTGAATCTGCTTGTCTCTTACCGCTGTTGGATAATCCTCAGACCACCAACTTAGAGCTATGCAAAGAAAAATTGAAGCCGCAAATTCAACCTCCATCTTGTCATTGTTGACCCCAGCAACGGTGAAGTACACCTCCAAATTCGTCAGCCACATCCTGACCGTCGGTCCCTTGGAATTCGCGGAATCAAATGGCTGAATAAGTGCCAGTCGAATCTGGGATTCACTCGAGAGTTTTGAATTTCTCTTGGTGAGGACTACTTCGCGTCCACTAGACACCCGAAGTTCCTCCACCGCCATGTTGAGCTGTTGGAGCGGGCGGACAGGGTGTTGAGGCTCATGAAACCTGACAACTTCTGGTATAGGTCTGCATTGGTTCACACTTGTCAGCAAATCCCTCCGATCATGCCCCTCTCGATCCAGTCTTCCTTTGTGTGGGAGGAGGAGCAAGCATGAATAATGACAACGTGTACCTATAGGAAGACCAAAAACTCATTTGCGTAAAAACTTATGTCACGTTCAGAAAGTTCTGAAAGTACAATAGATGTTAGGTACTAAAACAAAAGTGGGTGCTTTAATGGAATTTCAACTTTTTTTCCAATGACATACTATTTAATGAACACCTTCTATTCAACCTTGGAAGAACTTATTTGAATCTATAACTACATACATACATGCATATACTTATGTATGTATATATATAAAAACATTAATAGACATAGATTTTGTCGTGTCTAAAAGATACACGATTAACTATACACACCTCGTGAGGCTAGCAACATATAATGTTAATCTGGCTACATCGGTCTCTTGTTTCCGTTTGAAGTCCTTTAGATCAGACGATTAACTCAAAGCCGTGCGGTGCAAAAACTAGGATGTAATGCCAACTCATTTTGTACTGTTGTTGACCCTAGCAGTGATAAAACACACATCCAAACCCGCAAACCACATCTCTCGGTCCTTATGGATTTGCAAGATGAAACTGACTGGGGAAGGCCGGAATGTTGGGGCTCACTCCTGAGTTAATTCTTTTTTCTCAATGAGTAATACTTCTTTCTACTGCAAATGTTGAAGATTCTCCACCGTAACATTGTCGAAAAAGATGGTTGCGGAAGATCTCAAGAACCGCAAAGTCTCTGTACAAGTTGTTGATTTTCCGGCTTTAGCATGGCCAGAATAACTTGAACGTCAAAGGTTGAATCATGGTCTCCCTTATGCTATGAGAAGATATTTCTACTACACTTCTCTTATTGCAAATCAAAAGCAAAATGTGCTAAAAAAATGACATGTCCTTAATCAATTGACAAAAGTTGTTTTTGAAACGTAAATCCATCACACAAGCAAAAGTCAAACTCCGTGCATGATGAGAGAAGTATGAATTAGGACGGAATGACCATATACCCCTCATTTTGGACAATAAGCCTGATCCCCCACTCTCTTGGAAGAATAAGCCCCATCCGTCCCTACGTCAGAACAGTAAGCCTGATTCGCCCCTTCTACATGGACGGGAGTTTGCAGCCATAGAAAATCAACGATACACCTCTCTCATCTGTCAAAAGATAGCATGTTGACGTTGCATGGATGTGGCGTCGACATGATGATGCCACATTTTTTTACCCAATCATCACAAACTCCTTAATAGAAGTGTAGCGGGAGAGCCGGTTCGGCTGGCCAAGTCACCGGCCAGCCGCGAGCCGCCGATCGCGGCCTCAGCCTGATTGGCAGCTGAGGGCCCCCAAGGGCCTCGAGTACGAGGCCTCGTGGCCTCGTGCCCTTGCCCCTGCTCACCCTCCTTCCAAGCGAGTGAGGGAGGACAAGGGAGGGGGACGAAGGACGAGAGACGAGAGATGTGAGGTGGTCCTGGTGCAAAATCGCTAGCGTGCATCGCACACGACAATTTCGCGCTAGAAGGTCAAAACGTAAATTGAAGTCCGTTTGCAACAAAATGCGATACAAAAACAACAAAATAACTTGTGCAAACACACGAGTTTGAGGTTAAAACCCCCGGTTTGGGTCCAAAAACCAGGGGTAAGGTTAAAAATGGAAATGGGTCTCCGGAGACTCGACACATTCGACTCTCCTTGCTCAGGGTCGTTGATGACTTTTGTCCCTCAGTCCTGCGAAGGGAGTAAGCCCCTGACGCGGACTGAGAACTCCATTCTGCGAACTTTGATGATGAATTCAGAGTAGGAGCTGGGGGTTCCGTCCCATTACGGTGGTTCTCAAAGCCAGATGATCCCCGCAACCAAGGGTTCGACGGAAACGGCGGCTACGATGCAGACAAAACGCCACAGGCAGTTGCCAGTAGCAAGAGAAACGCCAAAAGGGACTACGGCATTTACAATTCACCGTTTGAAGTGCATTAGAAAACTGGAGAAGAGCTCTGTTCTTTGGTACTTCTTCTCCACATCCTCTCCCCTATCCTTGTGGGCTAGGGAAGATTTTGTGGGACGGGATAGGGACTACCCACCCCCAAAACCACCTAATTTCCCCATCTTCTCCAGGCTCCCTCTCCTCCTCTTCAAACAAAAATTGAGGCAGTGACTTTTCCTAATACCAGAGACTCTCACGGTCTGAGAGAAAAGGAAAAAGGAGAAAGACACCAGTTTGAGAATTTTAGGAGGCCACCACATTGTTGTGGAGCACAAGGAAGGCGCCTCTAGGGGAGGGGGGGGGACAAGGTGCACCAAGAAGATGGAAGAAGAGGCAAAGGAAGACCAGAACACAAGAAGACAAGAAGAAAAGAAGACATAAGATTATTAAGGCCAGAAGAGATGCATGACCAAACCTGCTTAGTGGTGGCGACACCATTCGCAGCGTATGAACTATTGGATGAAGTGATTGAAGCAAGCGCCACGAAAGCAATTAGCTCAATCACGTTTGCGGTACCCTTAGTTGACCATTTTAATCCAGTCAAATTTAAGAGATGGAGGTTGCTAGTGAAATATGGACATTCTCACCGGATGTGGACTCGAGTGGGTGAATCATGGGAGTTGTGGTGCCCGCCGTACCGATTCTGTGTTTATCAAAAACTTGCCTTGCCTTCGTCCAGCCTATTCACTCCGAAAAGTGGAGGTAACATGACGATGCAATTCAAAGGACACCTAATTGGTGCTCGCGTGAACATACTTGCTCAAATTAGAGGAGATGACTCCTTTGTCAGCCCTGGCTTCACCTGATAGGTTGGCTTAAAGTACGAGTCATAGAATGGCACAGTTGTTGTCGGTGAAAACCATATGGTACCCGTGATTGGTACCGGTAAAGCGATAACTTGTATACACAGAGTATCACGTTGAAGGTACTCAACCTTCTTGATCCGTTTGATGTGGTGCTAGGTGATCTCTGGCTCTGTGAAAACAAGACCTTAATGTTATTTGAATCAAAGCATTTGATCCTCCAAAAAGGACAAAATCATTTTACACTGATTTCGAGTACGAAATTGTCACGGACCTGACTCGAAGTCCATGCTAGCTTGTCTGTAATGCAGGTCAAGAGACGTATTCAACAATGTTGTCGATACTTCTTGGTCCAGCTACAAAAAGTGGAGGATGACATGAAGTAAGACCGACCACAAGAGATCAAATCTCTATTGGTGGAGTTCTCGGATGTATTCCAAGATCCACCGGCTGGACTTCCGGTAGAATGACACATTGGCCACAAGATTCCACAGCAACTGAAGGCGACTCCTCCATTCATACCCATTTATCGCCTTTGTCCAACGAAAAGGTGAGAGGCCAAACCAAATCCAAGAGTACCTTGCAAATGGGTGGATTGAGCCAAATAGCTCACCGTACGGTGCGCTGATCCTTTTTGTGAACAAAAGGATGGTGGTTTACGCATGTGCGAGGATTATCGTGCGCTGAACAAGCTAACGGTAAAAAATCGACTCCTTTTACTACGGATTGAGGACCTGTTTGACCAACTCCAAGGGGCAAAAGTATTCTCATCCTTGGGTTTTTCTCAAGGGTACCATCAAACCCGCATCACGGAAGATGATGTGCCCAAAACTGTATTTTGAACGCACATGGGAAACTATCAGTTCCGGGTGTTATACTTTCGGCTAACGAACACCCCAGCAACCTTCCAAGGAGAAATAAACTGAACGTTTGCCAAGTAACTCGGTCGGTTTGTCTTTGTTTACATAGAAAACATCCTAGTTTTCTCCAAAATCCATGGAAGAGCACATAGAACATCTGAGCGAAGTCCTCGCGATCCTTTGGGAATTGAAGTTCTACGCGAAAATGAGCAAGTGCAAGTTTGCACAGGATGAGCTCGAATACCTTGGACACATTCTTGGCAAGGACGGTATCCGTGTCGACCCACGAAAGGTCCAAGCCATGGTGGACTGGCCATGACCAGAAAATGTTGGGCAGATTCGGTCTTTCCTTGGCCTTGCAGAATTCTTTTGACGGTTTATGCAGAGGTATTTGACCCCGGTAGCACTGCTAACTCAGCTCACGCAGAAAGACGTTCGTTGGCAATGGACATCTCATTAAGCAAACGCCTTTCTCAAAGTCAAAGAGCATCTATCCATAATGCCCGTCCTAGCTTTCCCAGATCCATCGCAATTGTGGGAGGCTCGATGTGATGCGTGGGTAGTAGGACTCGGAGCTATCATCATGCAGAACGGTCACCAGTTGTGTATGAAAGCCAGAAGCTCATCCCTGAAGAAACGCGATACACGACTTGGGATCAAGAGCTCCTTGCGGTTGTACACGCTTTCAAGATATGGTGCTGCTACCTCGAGGGTGCCGAAGGGGGTGTGAAGGTCGTGACCGACCATAACTTATTGGTGTTTTTCCAAATGTAACTGAACCTATCAAGATGACTGGCGCGTTGAAGTGAACACCTATGCCGATTCTCGTTCACATGGGAGTGTCGGCCAAAACGCGTCAATGTGGCCGATCCACTGAGCCGGCAGCCAGTGGAAATCAAAGCAACCACCAAGGTCGGTGGGTGTGTTTTGGACATTGCGACAGCAACCGTGCAAACACCAAAGCCTCCTACACCCTTGCGGCAACTACCACGAGAGATTATCCACTATGACGAGTTTTTGAACAGAATTCAGATGCGATATTTTGTAGATTCTTGGTTTTAAGACTCTCAAAACCTTGAAAAGTACAGATTGGTGGAAGCTGCAGGAATCTATTGGCATGGAGAACATGTTGTTGTGCCAGACTCAGGAGACCTTCGAGAGAAGATTATCTCCTAGTTCCACGACCCACCGGTCGCAGGTCATATGGGACCTCGAAAGACCGGAGAGGCACTCTTGGACCTCTGTTGGTGGCCAGGATGGAGTGTCGATGTTTGTAAGTATTAAATGAAACTTGACTCATGTCTTCGGAATAAGGCTAGTAAGAAGAAGCATGCTGGACTCCTCCAACAACTTCCCATTTTTGGGACTCCATGGGAGTGCTTTAGCATGGACTTCATCACTGGTCTTTTGGACACGACCCGTGACGATGTAATACTTGTGGTTGTGGATCTTCTGACGAAGATGACACACTTCATTCTTACAACCACTGATGAGAACGTAGATGAGACTGCGTCTCTTCTTTGAGGGTGTCCTAAAGTACCACAACTTGCCGTTGCGCATTATCTCTGATCAAGATAGAAAATTTGTGAGTAAGTTTTGGCAAAAGATGCACGAGTACTTTGGCAGCGAGTCCCAAATGTCGAGAGTATTTCACCCTCAAACAGACAGACAAATGGAGCGCATGAACTGTATTTTGGAACAAATGATCCGCATGTACGTGGACCCTGCCATGAATTACTGGGATGAATCCCTAGCACCGGCAGAGTTTTCGGTGAATAACTCGGTGAACTAGTCTACACAGTTCATGCCGTTTGTGTTGAACAGTGGTCAACATCCAATGGTACCCTACTGATTGATAAAGAGTGGGAGTACAGGAGGCCTGGTTCTCTCTGCTCAAGCCTTTGCCGAGCAGATAGACTCCTTGTTACAGGAGGCAAAAGGTTACCTTCAAGCTGCTCGGCAACGACAAAAGGCATATGCCGACAAAAATCGCTGTGAGGTCTCATTTGACATCAGTGTCAGAGTGTTGCTTAGCACTGAGAATCTTTGGCTTAAGTCGCTAGGGGCGCAAAAACTTCTACGGAAGTGGATTGGGCCATTTCCCATCGTTGCACGCATCGGGCCAGTGGCATACCGATTGCTGCTTTCGCCAAGAATGAACATGACGTGCTTCATGTGAGCCTGTTGGCTCCATACACGACAGAGGGAACCGTTCAGCCACCACCGCCATTCCTTGCCGCCAATGGGCAATACGAGGTTCTTCGTCTACTCCAGCACCAAGAGCATACACGCCGGTTGTGGGTTGTGAGGGAATACCTCGTTCATTGGGCCGGGTGCGAACCAGAACATAACTCATGGGAGCCCGAATCTCGGTTGCCCACAAGGGTGGTCAACGAGTACTGGAGCAAGCTGGCAGCTTGCACAGATTGATGGGTGTTAGGGGGCACCACCTAAAGGCGGAAAAAGTGAACAACACTCCCACATGGCGGCTTTCATGGATTGCAACCATAGGAGGTTGGGGACGTCCAACATGGTTATCATGCGGGCCCTCTAGCCTAAAGGGGGGAGGTTGCCAGCCATGCTGATGGACAACCTGCAACTTAGGTCCAAGTGCCATGCATGTGTTCATGTTTAGGTGGTGATTGAATTTACTAAATTTCATGCACAATGTTGATGAATCACTAAGTGACAATCCTGCTTGTTCATGAACTGGGACGATTCATAATAAGTGAGGAAGAATGTAGCGGGAGGGCCGGTTCCGCCCTCCCTCCTCGCTGAAGCAAGGAGTGGTTGCGCACCATCCCTTGCGTCAGGGAGGACTGGCCGACGGCCAGCACATCAGTGGCCGCCGGCCTGCTTGCTGCCGGCCGGCTGGACCGCCGGCAGGCGGCCGGCCACCAGCCGGCCAGCGGCCAGCCGCCGATCGCGGCGTCTGCCCGATCGGCAGCTGAGAGGCCGCGAGACCCTCGAGGGCGAGGCCTCGTGGCCTTGTGCCCTTGCCTCCGCTTGCCCTCCTAGCAAGCTAGCGGGGGAGGATGAGGGAAGGGGACGAGGGATGAGAGAGGAGAGATGTGAGGTGGTCCTGGCGCAAAATCGCTAGCGAGCCTCGCACACGATGATTTTGTGCTAGAACATCAGAAACTAAATCGAAGTTCATTTGCGACGAACTTCTGCGAACTCCGACGACGACTTGAGAGTAGGAGCTGGAGGTTCCGGCCCGTTACAAGAAGGGTTTGTGATTTTCATAAGTGGTTTGCAAGGAGTTTGCATGGGGGGGACGTGACCCCCTATACATGAAAGGGGAACTTGCTAGGCCACCTAGCGCGGGGAAAATTAGGTGTCCGCACAAAAATAAACCTTAAAGCCCTGGTTATAATTAGAGGGTGGATTTGTCTTTAGTTTAAACATAAAACGAGGGTATGAAGTCGAACAAAATGTAGTACAATACAAAAAGGGATTTTTGACTCCCCATTGATGGAGCGGGGATTCCAATAGATGCTCGTCGGCCAGAATCCCCGGCGAAGTCCCCCCCTCCCCCCCACCCCCAGACTCCTCCCCGCCTCCTGGCAGCCCACCGGTAGTCCGTCCATCGCGACCCTCGATTGTGAGGGCCTTGATCGGCGGGCGGGTGGGTGGGCAGGTGGGCTGCGAGAGGCCCGGGGGGAGGGGGGGGATGGGGAGGGTGGGGGAGGGGTGGTGCTACGGTTGACAAAGTGCCGGTCAACGAACGTCGGCCGGCAAACCCCCCCCCCCAAACCCCTAGATGCTATTGCGGCCCTCCACCGCGATGGCTACGATGGAGGGCCGCATTCTATCACGACGTGCCCAATTTTGCCATGATTAAGCAACGACATGCGTTGCTGGTGAGCATGGTGAAAACAGGGGGCGGAAAGGGCTTACTGTTTCCGGACAGGGGCAAATGGGGCTTATTGTTCAGACGGAGGGGTCCATGAGGCTTATTTTTCGGACAGAGGGGCGAATGAGGCTCATTGTTCCAACGGAGGGGTACATGAGGGTCACGGGTGACAAAATAGGGGATAATCGGAATTCTTACCGTAGATATTGAGTAAATGTTCACTTGTCACATGACCTTAAATTGCCATAATGTAGAGGTTGATTTTCATCTAAAATGTAATCCATACCCAAATACGATTCAATACGTAGTGGATTCAGCATATCATGAATGCATTTACTAAAGACTTTGTAGACTTCAAAGATTTCTTCGAAGTCAATGTGCACCACATAACCCTGTGCACGCTTTGCGTACAACATTACCACCTTGTTCAGAATTTGAAGTTTTTAGAGAGGCAAGGACATTGCATGTGTTCACATGATTCCCATGAGCATAAGTTGTCTTGTTATTGTACGGTTGGCTAGAAGTTACGTACATAGTGATTTTGTGACATCACAAGATGATGAGCGAGTTTTACCCAGTTCGTGGATTTAGAAAAAGAAGGTTTTCAAGCTATGAAACCATCCCAACCATCTTTCATGTAGAAATCCTTCAGCGCATACAATGTTTGACTTCAGCTTGATATTCAATGGAAATGGTTCTCCATCTCTTTGAGGAACTCTGTTCATTTTGCAGCACGGCATACAAAGTTTGGATGGACATCGGTCGCTTGTGCCCATCGTCGTGTCATTCCACACTAGTGAACATGGAGGTACAAAGTGAAGACAAAGGCTTACGTCATAATCCGAGAACACCATAAAGATCGATAGAGAAGAAATAGAAGCAACATGGTATGAAATTGTCACCAACTACCAAGGGTGCAAAGACATTGTAGCTAGGAAAAATGGCTGTGTCTCCGACATTGACAGATAGTACAGTAATCAATACCAACTGTTGGCATCTTTTTGCTGATGGGAAGCCTTTGTCACAGACATTTGACACCTGAAGTTTCAAGATTGTGATGTCCCATGAGGACAGTGGCAGCTGAATCCACTTCCATGGCTAAGGAATTGGCCGCAGATGCCGGCAGATGGCTGCAGAGCATGACCGCAGCGGCAGGTGCAGACCAAAAGCTGCAGGTGTAGACAACAGCCTTAGACAAATCCGATGACATTGTGGATTTCCCAGCAGATGCGGCAACAAATTTTGCCAGCAATGCAGGGGCAGCAGCCATGAAATGACAACAACCATGATGACACCATTATTTGCAACAAAAGAATCTCAGGGGGGGGGGGGATCTAAGAGATCAACAACAAAATACTGAATAATCCATTTGTAGATGTAGACCTCTTCTTCTTGATGACTGAGAAGTCTGCTACCCACCTTGTAACGGAACTGGTCGAAACATGGTTTAAGGTACGCAAGGCATCGCAGACCAGACAGCGTTCTGCCAGTGTTGAGTTCTAGCTCTCCTCCCTGTCTTTCCATATCTGTCCTTGTGCATCTGCAATGCTGCTCTTGGTCCACCAAGCAGGAAACTGGCTATCTCAACATCCATTTTTCTTCTCTTTCTGCCTCTGCCAGGTACTCACCTCACAATTGTAGATGTGAAGCAGGACTGTGTTTGTCTCACCAGCGGTCGAGCACCCTCTGTCCCTCGCATCTACGCACCCTATGGTTTGTGTATGGCTGCTCAGTCCCATTTGTTGATGTGCTCAACACATTGTGTGCTCTATGACAGTGTCTCAAGTACAATCAAGTACAAGCTGTCAATCACGACCAAACTACATATACAAAAGAAACAAGAGAGAGGGAGGGGGAGACAGCGTGAGAGAGGGGAAGACGGAG
>SZWC01008521.1:77806-82966 GCA_023375785.1 Penium margaritaceum
TAAACACCAACTAGGGAATAGTTGGAATCACAAAAGGTCTAGGTTTTGTGTTTAGAACTCATGACCATGGAGACCTTAGAAGCTAATAGCTTTACGCTAACAATGTGTTAGCACCTACATCTTGGTGGTCCGACCTGTCACATAACGAGTCGAAATCAACATTAAGGCAAAACAATGACCACTGTGTCATAAATAAATGCAGATATGAGGACTCTTCAAGATGAACCTCGAGAAACCATATTTCTCATCATATTCTTTTTATGTTTGGAGAAACTTCTGAAAGATGAGGGCATCATGACACGGTACAATAGTCGTGTACATCACGCTCTTTACACAATATGTGGATGTATTCCGATCACACCAAAATCATGGTGTAACACCGGCTATCCAATTTGTTGGAACAAAACCAATCGCCGAGAGAGATCATAATGACTACGGTGTAGTCAAACCATGCTTCACAGACCCGGAAGGTCATGGAGAAGTGACTGAAGTCCTTTGGCTTTGTAGATGGTTCAATTAAAGTACATTGCTGAATGCAAGTATAATGCACTTTTGGATGTCGCTGTAGTGGTATCCACCAATGTGGTTTTTTCTCGGATGTCTTCGATGGGGGCGATCCCCTCCTCAAATGCCTTGGATGCTGCATATGGAAAACACTCTATTGAGTGGACGTACCAAATGTACACAATAAAAGACATTGAAGCAACATGGACTATTGCAACTTGGCAAACACAATCCACCAGTGGATTCCTGACTGATGCCCTTGGACGCGATGACATAAACATGGCAGATATTGGAAGTGGTTGTTCTAGGATCACCGGATGTGATTTGGACCTGTTCGATCACAATCACATGGAATTGACACTCGAAAGGTGTTTTTTCAACTTATACCATGATGATTGTGATCATGGTACACCAGTTTGGTGAATACCATGTGATGAACACTTTGTTTGTGGAATGAATCCATGGTCGTTGAGATCGTTTATCTGAGCTAACCTAATTAAAAGCAATTTTCTTCTGACAGGGACGTGAGCGGCAGCCTGTGATACAAATTTCAGACAGAAATAAGGTGATGATGGTTGAAACCAAGATCATCTAGGTCGGAGCATTCTCGTGTCTAATGACGATCGTTGATGACAATCGCGCATGCCAGATGACCAACGCTGACTCCTTGAAAGATGACTGCAATCTTTGAACGGAAAAACAAATGTGCTCAACAACCATGTCTTAGGATCTTGGTGCCTCCCAAGTCTAAGAAAAAGCTTGCATACGAGTTGTATGGGCTCAATGGAACTTGGTTGAGATGAGCTAACCAACCCACAGGTGCTAAAAGAGAACAAGTAGACCTAAGCGTGGTCATGAACACGTGGTTGCAACTCGAGAGGACTAATGTCTAGATACTAGGTTGTACATACTAACAATGTTGCACGGAGGTACCACCTTGAAAACATCCCCTTGGAAGAGATCATGCCCAAACGACATGGGAATTTTTTTGTGGACTTGCATATTCTTCTCCGGGACGCCCAATTAATTGGCTGCGGGGACACTCCTTGCAAAGGGGAAGGAGGCGTCTCCACAACATCTTGCTGAACACGTACCACATGAAATGTGGAACAAATTTTCTTCCATACCCTCTTCCCAACTGGCAAGTCGACATTGACAATGGATGTCCCACAGGGCATTGACTATGCCGACAATACACACGTGGGATGAATCTTCCGTGAAGGAATGCCAACACGTGTGTTCAAATGTACAGAGGTTGTGCGTGCCTCATCTTAGCAAGAGCCAAGGGATTGCATGGTCAATACGGAATGTTGTACGCAGATGATCACAATCGTGAAAAACCAAGCACATGCGTGGTTGACTGTGCGTGAACATGACGCAAAAGTGTTGTGGATGACAAGAGTTCACAACTGTACTCTTATGCATGCTCTTTTTTGCAGGGTTTGCATCTTGAAGTACTCAATAATGAAACCTCCACGGGCAAGGACAAACCGGGATGGTTCGAAGCAAAGGGGGAGGAACATAACGTGCGGGCCATTTTTAGGATTAAAAATGGTCTTGAAATATGTAATTCATGTTTTGGGGTCTCGAGATTGGATTCTCGAGGCATCCTTGTCCGTAAAACAATATACAGGCCGAATTATAGGTTGACTCTAGTCCAAAAAATGCTTTTAGTGTGGATTTTGGGCGAGAGGAGTGTCAAGATGGAGATTTTGTCGCGTCATTCCACCCCTTGAGTGCTGCTAAAGCCCCTTTTTCAATGTGGCTGTGCCACGTGGAATGATTAGGCTAGGATGCATGTTTTGACATCCGTGCCCTATGACGACCACGTTCGTTTTGCCTTGACGTGTCTTAGCCAAAATGGCTGAGGTGGCCAGTCACTCGCTCTCTTTGGATTGACTATTCTGAGGGCTTTTGTTTTGGTCCTACAGTTAGTCGTAAAACGGACCACTTCCGTTATACTTATTATACATCACAAATTTCCAGTGAACCAAGATACACGGACATCTTCAATGTATACGTACAAAATTAGATGACGGAGATGAAATTGTCTAGATTCTATTTATCTCACTAGGAAGATGGCCTCAACACGTGCCATTATAAACTAGATCATTTCATTCCATGCAACCTTACATCTAAACTAATCATGAAGCCTCTGTTGTTGCATTGAATGAAGCATCTCCACCATGTCACTCGTACCTCATTTGAGAAATAGAACAAACTGTACAGAATCATGACTTGTACACATATAACAATCTCATGTCTCATGTACAGAAATGGGTCATGCCCTTTCCATGCTTGGGGAAACTCAAGTGTACCAGCTGAAATCTGTTTTTCATCTTACCTAAACCCTCTCATTAGCTATGATCAAGCTTCACGCAGCATGCCAACCCAATGTGCACCCTACCCCAAGTGATCTGTGGAACATGAAAAGATGTCAACAGTGAACTAGTTCCCCATGTGTGAGGATGATTGTACATGCATTAACGTTTTCATTACACATCAAGAGCCAACTATCACCTCATCTTCCACGAACATTGAAGGTAGAAAAATAAGAAGATGCTTCAACAACCGTGGAATCCAAGTGTAAGATTTTCCCACACAACTCTGAAATGCATCTATTTGCAGTTTGGAATTAGCATGGAAAAACATGAAACATTGAAATCAAACCCGAATAAAGCAACCTATGCAAGAAACAATTATCTTCATTTAAAAGCACAATGATTTCTCTCTAGTCATAAAGATTATGAGGATAAAGTTTTCACGAGTTGGTGTTGTTTTACTAAATGGAGACGATGATGGAATTCAAGAAGTTTGAGAAAGTTTTGGAATTATTTTGGTGGTTACAAATTATTTTGGTGTTATTTTTCTAAATGGCATCATAGAGCATGTTAAGTCCATGGTGTGGGGAATAGTTGCGAGTAGTGAACTATAAAGCAGAGGTCTACTTTATTGGGCTCATTACAGTTTATGACATCCAAAGAGTGTAGTGGACGAGGCTATGAACTATGGAAACACAATGTCAAATATCACCAAGTTGTTGAATGCATGCATCATGGAATGTATGAAGTTGTTCCCCTTCTACTTGTTTGTTTCATTGTACATGTGGATCTATTGCCAGCTCATTACTTACCTTGAATGGAGCCAAGACTACAACAGTCTGGCTTCCACACCTACAAAGCGGATCCTTAAGAGAAGCGTGACATGCCCTAATCATAGAGACGTAGAGGAAGAGCCATACTTGTCACGCTAAAAAATACAAGGAACAGGACACAGGTTGTCAACATGCTTGACTGCACGTGAATGTGTGGCATGTGGAAGGAGTGGGGGTGTTTTTATGTTCATGCATATGAAGTTTTATTTGGACATAGGGTTCAAATAGACCCTCCATACAAAGATGGATACACTCGAGTGATGTACAAGAGCACATAAAACGTTATCATGCATGGCATGAACCTTGCATTCCTCTAAGTTTGGGAGGATGTATTGTGGGTGCTATTTGACCCAAAGGTGGTGTAGGTCACCTGAGAGTGTTTACTAGGTTGGTGAGGAGTAGCATGGGAGAAACTACATCTGCCCACTATATGGCCAAAAGAGCGAAATGAAGAAACACTATGAGAATGAGCTTGCAACACCTTTTGAAGCAAAAGTAGTGGGGAATACCATCTGGTGTTATTTGTAGCATGGATAAAACATTGTCAAGGCGCAAGACTTTGATGGTCGCTTGCCTCTCAGAACTTAGAACAAAGAAGAGGATGTAATAGAAACAAACGAGGCAACTCCTACCTGAACATGATCAATTCCAGGAGCCATAAAAACTCTAACACAAAGAGGGGCAATAGTGGACAATAGTGTTCTCCAAAAAAGCATTCCAAAAAGATTAAGAACACGTGTTCAAGGTATGGACGCTTATTGCGCATGGTCAGAGCATGTAAGCAGCCAGAGCACATGTGCAACTACAATGAGAGGTGTAGTTGCAGCCTCATTAGTTATGCTAACAATGGCTATAATAAAGCAACCAGTGAGGAAGGATCACATCCATGTTGAGTACAACCCTGAGACAACAGGATACTGCTCTTCATAAGAAGATATTTTGTTGAGAAACACAAGGGAAGAAGGGAAGGCAAGAGTGAAAAACTGAATTGTTGAGATCAAGAAGTGAGAGAGACCAAGCCGGACGACGACAGTCATACTGTCGCCCGTCCGGCCAGCAGGAATTGGCAAAATCACCAGTCACCAATCTACGTGGCAGCTAGGCGATTCTTCACACCACCCATTGGTGTGTGGATCCCTCAAGAGTCAGGAGATCCCAAATCTGGGATAATGTCGCGATTGCCCCACAGGCGTAGGGCAGGATTGGCCGGGCTACCTAAGAACTTATCTTTCTCCTTTAACACGATAGCATAAGCAGGACGGAAGAGGGACATACTCAGGCTCCCACACCTGGGTGGGTCTCGCCTCTACATGACACAAAACATGTTCTCCAAGTATTTTTCTAGTTTAACATGCTAGCACTAGCGACAATGGGTGATAGAATGGTTCCCACATGAGGTTGGATCTCGCCATAGCACCTCAGAGCAGGCAACAACGACACATGACGTGCTTCTGTCGCATGATATGTCTCCGTGAACACATTTGAACAAAGTAGGGGGAAAG
>SZWC01008521.1:89696-105121 GCA_023375785.1 Penium margaritaceum
TTCCCCCCCCCCCCCCCCGTCGGAGGCACGACGTCCCAGCGTGCCAGAGATACTCCTGGAGAACAGTGTTGGTACCCCCGACATGGAAGTTGGCCTCTAGCTCCCAAGAGTTATGCTCCGCCGGGTACCCCTTCCACTGCACCAAAATCTCACGCCGTCGTCCCCTCTCGCGGTCCGCCAGAATGTTTTCCACCTTAAACTCCTCACTTCCTTCAACCTGGACAGTAGGAGGTGGAGCTGTCCCCCGACTCTGGAAGAAGGTGTTAGGGTTGTGATAGGCACGAAGCAGGGAGATGTGGAACACCGGATGGATGGTGTAGTGAGCTGGCAGCTCTAGCTTGTATGAAACGGCCGATCGCTTCTCCAGAATGCGGAACGGATCCACCCATCGCGGTTTCAGCTTGGGACTCCCAACTCCCATTAGCTGCATGTTAGCAGAGTTCAGCATCACCTGATCTCCCACTTGGAACTCCTCCGCAGAGCGATGCTTATCAGCCTGCCGCTTCTGCTGCCTCTGTGCCTTCAATAGCCGTTGCCGCACCACGTCCCAAGTGGTGGAAAACCCTTCAGCAATCTGCTGCACAGCCGAAAGAGATGTTGCCGTAGCAAGGGCGGCTGGGCTCAGTGGCTGGTGGCCATAGACCACCTCAAACGGTGACTTTCCTGTTGATGCTGACACCGCTGAGTTGTAGGCGAACTCTGCCACTCTGAGCTTCTCCTCCCAACCCTCTCCATCCGGTGGGACCATGCTCCGCAGCAGCTGTTCTAATGTCTGGTTCGTGCGCTCTATCTGCCCATCGCTCTGTGGGTAGTATGCTATGGTCAGCTGCACTCGCGTGCCCAGCTTCTCCATCAGATCTCTCCAGAATCGCGAAGTGAAGCGTGGATCGCGATCTGAGACCACCGACTACGGCACTCCATGCAGCTTGATGACATGACTGAGGAGGAGTTGAGCTATTTCGGCAGCTGTGATGCTCTCAAGACATGCGATGAAGTGTGCCATCTTGGAGAACCGGTCCACCACCACCAACACCGTGTTGTTGCCTTGCTGCGTCACAGGCAACCCGCCAATGAAGTCAAGCGAGATGTTTGTCCATGGCCTCTTTGGTACAGGCAATGGCTGCAGCTCCCCTGGTGGCTTGGTCCTCCGCGCCTTGATGTACTGGATCTCGTAGTCAAAACTCCCTTCCAAGAACTCCATCCAGCGATTTTGTCGGCGACTAAGGTTTGGCTGTGTCTTCAGGTACTTCAGGGCGTAATGGTCCGTGAAAACCACGCAGCTCCGCGACTCGAGGTAGCACCTCCAGTGTTTGCACGCATGGATCACTGCCAGCATCTCCTTTTCATGCATTGCGTAGTTCAGCTCCGCACCTCGCAACTTGCGAGACGCGTACGCAATTCGCTGCGGCCCCTTCCCGTGATCCTGCATCAGCACTGCCCCAATGGCATAGTCGCTTGCGTCCGTTGCCATGACATACTCCTTGGATGATTCCTGATGTACCAGAACTAGAGTATCACACATTGCAGCCATGAGCTCCTCAAAGCTCTTCTGCTCCTGATCGCCCCATTCCTACTGGTGATCCTTCTTCAGCAGCTGAGTCAGCGGCGCACCCTTTTCTGCGTACCCCCGGATGAATTTTCGGTAGTAGTTGACAAACCCCAGGAACACCTGGATGTCACGCACACACTTTGGTGTCGGCCACTGCTTCACTGCTTCCACCTTTTTTTGGTCCATGCGGAGACCCTTGGCGCTCACGATGTGCCCAAGGAACTCCACCTCCCTTTTCTCAAACTCGCACTTGGAAGGCTTCGCAAACAACTTCTCTTTTCGAAGAATGTCCAGCACCTGCCGAAGATGTTGCTGATGCTCTTCCAGAGTTTGGGAGTAGATGAGGGTGTCGTTGAGGAACACCACCACGAACTGGTCCAAGTGAGGGTGGAAAATCCTGTTCATGACACTCATGAACGTTGCAGGAGCGTTGGTCAACCCAAACGGCATCACGAGTTACTCGAAATGACCGTACCGCGTCCGAAACGCCGTCTTCTCCACATCTTGCTCCGCAATCCGGATTTGATGGTACCCCGAGCGCAAGTCAATCTTGCTGAAGAACTGCACTCCCCTCAACTAGTCAAACAGCTCCTCGACCCTTGGCAGTGGGTACCGGTTCTTGATCGTTACGTTGTTCAGTGCGCGATAGTCCACGCACATCCGCAGCTCCCCTGTCTTTGTCTTCACAAAGAGGACCGGTGCAGCATAAGGTGACAACGATGGTCTGATGAACCCTTGCTCTGTTAGCTCCTCCAATTGCTTCTTCAGCTCACCCAGCTCGTTATCACTCATGCGATAAGCAGCTCGTACCATTGGAGTTGCTCCCGGAACCAGATCAATTATGTGGTCGATGTCCCGCTTTGGTGGTAAACCCTTTGGCAACTCAGCAGGAAACACGTCACTGTAGCTGTCTAGCACTCCCTTGATGCCTTCCGACAGCTCTGCTGCTGGTGCTTTCTGCTGCTCTCCCTCTTGTTTCTTTGTCTCCGCTGCCAGCACTTCCACCCCTTCAGGTGCTACCTTTTGCCGCATCCACACAAGGTACACTTGATCCCCCTTGTGCTGACAGCGCTTCAGCTGCACGTAACTCAACTGCGACACCTTGCCTACCTTAGAGTCCTTCTCCTCTGCCCACAACGGCAAAACGAATTGCTCTCCGCTTTTCTTCACTTTCACCTGGCTGCGCACCCAATCCACAGCAGGATTCCACCGGTGCAGCAAGTCATGCCCCAGAATGGCGTCGTAAGTGTCCATCGGGCACCTGCAAAAGTTCACCTCGCACGACAGCTTGCCCAGACGGACCCTCAGAGGCTTCAGAGGTAGTCCGCACTCCAGCTCCCCTTGCACCAACTTGGCCGTAGTCGGCTTCCCGGGTAGCCGTGCAAGCCCCAACCTCTTTGCAAGCTCGTCGCTAAAGAATGAATGCGACGCGCCGCAATCCAGTAACGCTGTAATCTGCCGGCGAGTCTGGCGCCCCTCCCCGTCCGCACAACCAGCCGATAAAATTTCGGCTTTCAGGAGGATCCCCGGAACGCTCTCGCTTCCTTCGCTCCGCAGCAATACACTTGGCAGCTCCCTAGTTGTCGAAGGACTTTCGGGGCTGGTGTTCGCTGATGCGGGCAAAGCTTTCCTAGCAGATGGCCGCCCGCCACTCACTACTGGTTGCCGTTTCCCTGTTGCTTCTTCTTGCAATCCTTCTGGTGGTGCCCAAGCTTCCCGCAGATCCAACAGTTCCCACCACACGGCTTGCTCTGTTGCTGGCTTCCTTGCACTGCGTCGATCTCCATGGGGTCAGCTTGTTGGTGCTGTGCTTGACGCTGAAAATTCTATTGCTTCTCACGGAAACCCCCTCAATGGTAGCGTAGCGTGTCGACGCGCTCAGCAGTGGCTACCATCGCCCGGAACTCCGTGATGCCACTTAGTGCCAACGTGCGCTAAACTTCTGCCTTCAAGCCGTCGTGGTATCTTTCCGCCATCTCCGGCTCGCTCATGTCGTCAATCTCCGAGCACAATGCCAAGAAACGGCGTGTGTACTCCTGCACCGAGCCAATCTGCTTCAGCTGCTTTAGCTTGTTCTGTGCGACCATGAGATCAAATCGATCTCTGATGGCTTGCTCGAACTGCTCCCATGTCGTCGGCACGCGCGCTTCAGCTTGCCCCACGCCTGGCTACCACAACACGGCATGTTGCAAAGCTGCGTTCCCACCTCCACCTCGAGTGGCCAGCATATTCAGCTGCCTCCACCACTCCAATGCTGCTCCGCATAGCAGTGTCACCGCGAATGACACACACACAGCATCGTCCTCTGGAGGGTGACCCAGAGCCCCAAAGTAGCTGTTCATCACAAAAAACCAGGTCCAAACGCTCGCTCCCTTTACAGAGGGATTGAACGCTTCCGGAGCCTTTGGCTTTGGTCTCGGCGGACTCCTTGACCGGGCCGCCCCAACCTGCCCAGCACCAGTCCCGTCCCGCAGGTCAGCCATCTGCCGATTAAGCCGCTCATTCTCCAGCTTGAGGGCTCCCAGCTGCTCTACGATCTGCTGCAAGGCCTGCTCCATGGCTCTAGATATATTTTAGCCACAGGAGATCCTTTGAAAAAAATTGGCAGCGTTTCGGTTTTAATCGAAAAAATTTCCGGCAGCAATTCGGCAGTCCGGGACAAAAATGTGACATCTTTGAAGTGTGAGGGAGTCACCCGTCTTCTCCCGCGTGCGCACGGTAGGCCGTGTGTACGCTCTAGAAATGTAGAAAATTTTCCAGAGGTTGGCTCGTGCGTTGGCTTCGAAGTCTGGTCCAACAATCTCCCTCTCGATCAGCCTCGACGTTGTCCGGCGTAGTCCGTGCCTTCGCTCCTTGAAGTTTCGCGAGCTCCGGCAGCGCTTCCGCCCAACGCGTGGCTCTGGCTCTGATACCAGATGTGAGAGTGGGTGCTCTCTGGAGATTTAGCTTTGGTGTGTGGAGAGCACAGTCGCAGTGGAAAGATAGACTTGGAGATGTCTAGAAGCCAGAGCTGGAAAATACAAGTTAATTACAATGAACAATGTACAGGGCATTTATACTCTCTGGCCGGCTACTCTAACCCTAGCCTACTGGTCTCCTAGCTTGCTATAGCAAGCTACTTGCTCCTGAACCCAATGCTCTGCTTGCACCTGAACCTGGTGCTCTACTTGCACCTAAAGCCTATTGCGAGAAGTTCCCGGCCGTCGATCGTCCAGATCGACGGTCCTTCTGTCTCTCGGCGAGCCGCCCTGTCGGTCGCGTATGTCTCGCGGCGGTGGGTGCGGTCGCCATGTTGCGCGTGCCACCGGGAGTGCTGCGACCATCGCACGGTCGCAGCCACCATTTTTGCTGCCGCCGTTGACCGCGGCTATTGCCGGGAGCCGTCCGTCAAAATGACCACTCGGCGGGTGGCGTCACCGGTACGCCACTCGCCGAGAGGAGGAGAAGCCACCCTCGCATGGCGTGTTCGGAACGCCACGTGAAGGTGCGAGCAAAAAACGCCCTTGGCGTGTGGAGCTCGCACTTGCTCGCTTGCTCCTCGCGTCCTCGCGTCCTCGTGTCCTCGCATCCGCACAGTCGCGGTCGAGCGGAGGCGAGCCCGACTGCGAGTCGAATTTCCGAAAAACGGAAAATGGCCCAGATGCCCCTAAAACGCGGTTGAGGCCCCGAGTATGCCAGAAAAACAGGGCACCTCGTTACATAGGCGATTCTTCACACCACCCATTGGTGTGTGGATCCCTCAAGAATCAGGAGATCCCAAATCTGGGATAATGTCGCGATTGCCCCACAGGCGTAGGGCAGGATTGGCCGGGCTACCTAAGAACTTATCTTTCTACTTTAACATATTTAAGATACAAATAGGCATATTCTAACACCTTGCAGGGGAATAAGAAGGAGAACAACCTTACAATTGCCCATGCCAATAATGGGAGTTGGAGGCAGAATGATTTCGGTTGCATCAGTAGGCTAGTGCTATGAATGGCTAAGAGAAATGCATTGAGATGTGCAAAAACAACTAAGTGACATTCTGTTTTGTAATTTGAATTTTAAAGATCAGATCAGTTTTGAATGATGTGACCTCATCAATGTTTCTATGCTTTCTTGTTGATAACACCTCTCTCTCTGCTTGTTGTGCATGCCACGCACATGTTTGACAGATAGCCACGCACGTGAGGAGCACTCACTGTTGTCAGCAACAATCACCTTAGGGAATGAGAACAAGAGCCTGTTGAATGACTAAGAGACATGACATCGATGAGGAACAAAAGCTCTGATCATTAAACTGGTGAGTAAGGGTCAGATTGCACGTGGCCCATGTGGATATGGTGAACTCTTTAAGTGTGTAAGATTGTGTTACAAGAATTGTATGTATTTGATGGCAAGACCCTCTTAAAGAAAACTACATTCGTTTGCATTCCCATGGTACATGTGGTCAAAAGAGGGTAAAAAGTGTGAAAAATCCCATTCCATCACCACAAAACATGTTTTGTAAATAGCAAAAAAACCCTAATTTTAATGGATTTTCACTCTCCTTCATAACTTCCTTTATGTCACTCCACTCAACATGCTTTCACACTTTGTAATCTGTTGAAGGGTTTAGCCATGGAGGGCATACCTTGGAGCTTAAGGCCAATGATTGTATCAGAATGTTTCTAGTCACAAATTTGATGTACCTACTCTTATGTTCTAGTGACATCAAACCAAGGCCAATTCACATTATGAAGATGTACATGTGTCTGTATTCCCATGGACATAATAGCAATGATGACAATGCATCTCAGACATGGAGTGAAGACATCCTCTTTGACATGGAAGACATCGACTATACACATTATTTGTTTGATAAAGAGGCACCTCATTTTGACTATGATGATGTCTGTAATGATTTTAATGTATAAAACAATTGTGTTAATCGTAGCTGGTGTCCCATTTGAGTAGTTATGCCATGGATCTCCTCTTTACCTTTGTCCATTTAGCTCTGGTTGATGAGTGGACACTCAGGTCCATTCATCCCAAGCACTGCACTATTACAATACATGAGTGAGTAACACCTTCAATTTAATGCAATCCGTCCTTTTCATCTCCAAATTGAATTTTACAAAGTTATTTGTTGATATCAAAACATTGTTGAATTTGTTGTTAGTCATTCTCCATAACTCCTAGCATTATATCCATATCCATTCTAGTAGTCAACCATGAAATAGTTCTTTCCAGCTTCTATGATGTTGCATTCAAGAGTCCCCAACAATCCAGTTTAAGTGGGAATTGAGTGTAGAAGATATTCATATGGCATACGTAAAAACACATGATGACAACTTAAACGACATTTTTTTGTCAAAGTGATTCCATGTAAGGCCATCGTGTGTACATGTAAACACTGAGAACATGAAATGAAAAAACCCTATTGTTACATTAGAAAAACAATTTGAAAAGGTTTCCTTTTTCATGTCATCACATAATTCAACTAATGATCATAAATCTGCCTAACAATTGCTCTGGGGAGATGCATGGTTTAATGAGGTTTTAGGTCAGTAAGCTAATAATGTTTGGTGTTGAGGGATATCATTTAACCAATAGCAAGGATATGGTACATGTTTGTGGACCGACTCCTACTTTAAGAGCCTCCATTACACTCATGTATCGTTTGCTTTTAGATAGGCGATGTTCCCTACCAAAAGGAATTTTGTGCTTTAACTTTTTAGGGGTCTTCTTTGAAGAAGTTATTTCTATGTGATGTTCTGATGTGGAACTATAATGCAAAAACCACCGGAAAGGGAATCAAAATAGATAAATGTCAAATGTAAAAGTTTCATGACAATTTGAAAAGTCATGTCATACTCATTCAAGATATATGAACCCCTTTGAGATATGGTGTAGTTCAAATACATTCAGAGTTTAGGCCTTAAAATTTCTCCCTAGCCAATTATGGAGAAAAAGAACAAGATACTTGTTTTCCAATAAAGATGCATTCTTAACCTTCTTGGATTGCGTGACATGATATGCACCACACCCACTTTTGCAAAACAATACACACTACTTCAGTTGACAAGGAACCATTCTACATAATCGAATATGAAAAGTATTTTTTTTCTTTCAACGGTCTCATTTATCATTTTCCATTTTATTTTTCCTTTTAATGTTTAAAAGCAATATACAAGTTTGTTTTCAATTGAGGAAGGTTGTGCATTCCATTGAAGTAACATGCATTGTACTTTCGGACATGTAATCTTTCTTTTGTGTATAAAATACTAGGGGTGTGGTTTTTGTCCCGTTAAAAAATCATTTGGATGTCTTCACACACATGATAGTCAATCCTTCATGCACATCACCATTACGTGATCGTGCTTGGCCAATGTCAACTTATGTTCTCTTTGGATTGGACTGAGAAGGAGGGTTTGATGAGTAGAATAAAGAAAACCACAGTAACGGGCTGGCCGTCACCACCTTAGAAGCTTGTCCATTACCTTTTAGTAGTGGACAAGCTTCTTAGGCTTTTCCTAAACAGCAAATGCCAATCGAAATCATTTGTGGGTTTACTAGACAGGTTCCATTAAAACGTCCATAGAGCTTGTTTTAAAACAATCGTTTTAGCGGTGAGAGAAGACAGGTGTCAATAAGAAGTCGTCTCCTTGGAGGTTTCTCTATGATGTTTCAAGGAATTCAACGATTAAAAAGATATTGTATAAGTGAAGTAAGTATAAATGAAGTATACGAAGGTTTCTCCTAGGTAGACAAGTTTTGCGTAATACAACCTCTCTAAACATGTCAATGTTTACAAAACATGATGTATTTGTATCAAATTATTGAAGATAAAAATGTGATTTCCTGAGATCTCAAAAAGGAATTTGAAAAATGAACGTCTTTGGAATCTGTTGATTTTGTGAGACAAGCAGCAAGGGCTAGGACCCTTGCTGATAGGATCTTTGGGTGATCAGCAGTGTAGCATGTACAATAGCAGGGCAAGGGTTGGGAATCTGGACTGAAATCTTGATTGATACAAAGTACAAGTATGGTACATGGAAAAATCCTAGGCAAGCTAGGCTCGTAGAGCTCCTGGCCCACAGAGGGGCAACGCCTTGCTAGGCCCTCCAGGCCGTCGTGGCAAGGGTCTTGGCGCAGTCTCCAGGTTGACTGGCCTCCAGGGCAGCCTCCACCCAGGCTGGCAGGCCTTGCCAGGCTTACAGGGGCCTTGGAGGGATCTCCAGCAGATTCTTGGTCTGGGCTCCAGAGTCAGAGGCTTGAGCAAGGCTGAGTGCTTGCAGAAAACTGAGATGCTGAGATGATTCTGAACTGAGAGGAGCTTCCCCTTTTATACCTGAGGTCTTGGCAAGTTGACCACCTGAAGGAGAAGCTTCCTTCAGGTGGTTCAGGTCTGCTGCCTCTTGGGGAAGCTTCCTTCCAGGAGAAGCTTCCTGTAGGTCAGAGTTGTTACTGGCATCCCTGCAGGTTCAGGGAGAAGCTTCCTTGTTGAGGAAGCTTCATCAGGTGTTCAGGTGCAGCTTCTCCAGGAGGTTGCTTACTCTGCAGGCTTTTCTCTGACGGCCGTTGATCTTGCCATGCTGTTGCATCAGATCCGTCGATCAGGTGGCTCCTGAAGTTTGTTCCAGATTGGCCCATGTAGGTTGAAGGGCCCAGGCTCTATGCATGTGGCTGATGATGCAGTGTAGGCCTCATGCTCAGGGTGCATGATTCCTGTCCTGTCAGCTAGAGGATTCCCTGACCAAGGCAACTATGCAGTGCTGCGCAGTAGGCAGCTCCCCTCCCTGCTAGAGCTAACTAGAGGCATGCGCAACCTTCTTGCGCATGCCAGCACACTATATTACACACCAGGCCCTTTAGACTGCTTCAGGGCTGGTTGCCAGATTTTATCTGGCCTGTACAAGAGCGAATTCCCAGTAGACGTGGATCCGGGAATTCACCGTAAAATCCGCAACTTTCCGTACAGTGCTCCGATTGCAGTGCCGTCTTCACCATATCGGAGCTTAACACCAGCGCAGTAATCGTACCTCTTAACACTCCCCCTCGATTGGTGTGCTGGTGATTTGTACCGTGTCACTCTTGCGCGCTCCCGAAAAATTCCTCGAGTGACTCCCAAAAATCTTTGTCGAGGAAATGGAGCCGAGTATCCTCCTCCGTGAATGGGAAATCCGGAAAACTGTCGATATCTGCTTCTGCACCCAAGGAAAAAAACATTTCCTCCTGAATCGGTGCCAGGGTCACTTCCTGACCTTTTTTTGGGCTTTCGGTCAGTGATTTCTGCAAGCTGTCATACCCAAAAACTGTTGGGTCGAGTTCGGGCCACTCTAGAAAATCGTCGCTTGCCTCATGCAGAAGCAACTCCTCATGTTGCTCCTGGCGACGAGGTTCTGCATGATAGCCTTGGCCCCCTTGATCCTTCCTCCAACCTTCCTGCTCTTTTTCAGGTGGAGAATCTTCCAAAAAAATTGTTTCTGGGTCGTCTGTTGACTCTCCAGTCGTTGGAGCAGTACAAAAGTCGCCCTGGACGTTCTGGAGGTCGTCCTTGCCGTTTTCAGTCGCGAGCAGCTTGTCTGTAGCAGTAACAGCCGCTGTACTGTTCCTCTCCCACTGACAGACCCGTTTGAGTCCTTGATGTCCGCGACTTGTCGACTGAAAACCGTCGTTCTTGCTCAGTTTGTCCGCGGTGGTCGTTTGCGCGTTCTTCCACCGAATCTGGGGTGCGTCTTCCGTTTTTGCGCGAGGAGGAAAGGCCCCGTTCTGCTCGATACTGGCTGCGTGCGTCGGACATAAACCTGCTGTTGAGGCTGTTGCTGCTGCGAAGTCTAGGAGACACTGTGCGCAGCTTGCTTCACTCGCTTGCGCCATGTCTTGTCCGCCGCGTTTTTTTCTTTATGTCCGCCGCCACGAATAGTTGAAGTTGCGCTCGCACGCTGGCCTCGCTGAGTAAGCGGGCCCTCACTTCGCTCCCCCTCGCATGCTGACGTCAGCAACGAGGAGGCAGCTTCGTGAGCGGCCGCGGCATCCATGGCCGCTCGCTCGCAGCCTCGCTCGCTGCCTTGTTTTTTTTTTCTTTGTTGCGTGCTCGGCACCACCACCTGCTCGCTGCGGCCGTTCCGAACTCGCAGCCGCGCTAGCTGCGCAAGCTGCTACAGCTGCTCCGGCTGCTCGATCGGCAGCCCCACGAACTGGCCATGGCCGTTCCGATCGTGCACCTGCGCTAGCTGCGCGATCTGGGTCGGTTGCGTCGCTGCTCACGGTTCTGCTGCTTGATTTTTTTTCTTCTTTTTGGTCCGAGACCTTTTTGCTGCTTGCGACCATTTTTATGGTCGCAGCAAGCCTCTACAGTTACGATATGTCCAGTTTTGACCGCAGGGATTTCTGCTTTGCTGGTGGATCCTTTTGTCAAAAAGGAAATCTGAGACTGGCTTTTGAACTGCAGCTTCTCTTCACCTGGGATATGCGGTGCTGCTGGGGCTGTTCTAATAAGCTCGAGGCCGCTAAAAAAATCTTGCTGTTCAATGATAGTCTCTTTTGGAGTTGCTTTTGCGAAACGCCCCACACCATCCCGAGGTCCACGAAAGCCACGTTGATTTGTTGAATGGCGACCTGATGCTGTGTCGGATTTTTTTGCTTCAGTCGATGTTGTCTCCTGGACCATGAAGCACGTCAGATCTGTGTGCATAAAGCAGACTTGCGCGATGGCGGAGCTACGTGTGTTTGACTTCCGCAACCCCTCCACGACCGGCCGCTTCCACACGTACTGCGAGAGGGCGTTGGAGGTGAGACCACACTGCCCCGCGCATCTGTAGAAAACGTCCTTCGGGACGCTCTTTGTCAGAAAGTCAGCTGCTTGCTTAGTGCCTGACACGTGCACGAGTTGGATCATGCTATCTTTGACCTTTGGACGGATCCAGTGCCCATGAATGTCGATGTGCTTCGTTCGGCCCTGAAATTTTGTCGAGTTTACGAGGTCAATCGCAGACTTGTTGTCGACAAAAATTTTCGTCGGCTGTGTTTGTGCGAATCCGATGTCCTCTAGGAGGTTGCGAAGATACGTGACCTCTTGTGCTGCTGAAGTAGCTGCCACATACTCAGCTTCTACGGAGCTGAGTGTGATGAGGTTCTGTCGTTTGCTGGTCCAGGAAACTGCTGCTCCACCAAGCAAGCACACAAAACCTGTGGTGCTTCGACGATCTTCCTCTGTGCCTCCAAAATCGGCGTTGACGTAGCACTCGAGGTCGAGTCTGTCAGTCGTTCCAAACAGTAAACTTGCGTCTCCTGTAGTTTTAAGGTAGCCCAGAGCTTTGTCGAGCTCCTTGCATGCTCCATCTGTACACGTCTCGTTGCCGCGTGCCAAGTTGCTTACGGCGAACTGCAAATCTGGTCGTGTGCAACTGGCTGCGTGCATCAGTGAGCCGACTCTGCTGCGATAGTCAGTCTCGCTCCTCCCCCTCCGTCCCTGATGTGTCAGCTGCTGCTGTGACAGAGGTGTTGGGACATGTCGATCAGAAATGTTGAATCGCTCATAAACTTTGCGAGCATATGTCTGTTGGCTCAGATGAAGCGTATGCGCTCCACGGTCGCATTCGATGTTCATGCCCAGGTAAAACTCAAAGTTGGGCATGAGTGTCACATTGACTTCTTTCGCCATGGCTGTCGCTGTGGTTTTGATGAATTTTGCCGACGGACCTATGATGAGAAGGTCGTCGACGTAGACCAGCACGTAGCAGTCTGGCTTTGAGTCTGGTGATAGTCGATGTAGGAAGAGGCAGTCGTCGTATGCTGAAGGCTCAAAGTCTAGAGACTCCAGCACTGCTTGCAGCTTCCTGTACCAAAGTAGGGGGCTTTGTTTCAGTCCATACAGACTCTTCACCAACTTGCACACTCTTCCACTCCCGTCGTCGTACCCCTCTGGTTGCTTCATGTAGACGGTCGTATCCATCTCACCATGCAGAAAAGCATTTTTTGCGTCGAGCTACTGCACCTCGTAATCCATCACTGCTGCAACTACCAGCATGATGCGAGCGGTGGTGCAGCAGCTTACGGGAGCGTAGGTGTCGAAGAAGTCTTTCCCCTCAACTTGCGTGAACCCCTTTGCCACGAGGCGAGCTTTGAACTTGTCAATGCTCCCGTCGGCTTTTGTCTTGACACGAAACACCCACTTCACCCCCACAGGGCGAGAGCCAGATGGAAGCTCTATAAGCTCCCAAGTCCCCTGATCCATGAGACTCTGGTACTCTGCGTCAAGTGCTGCCTTCCACTGTGCAGCATGCTCGCCTTGCAGAGCTTCTTTCAGAGTCTTGGGCTCAGGCGGTAGCTCGCTTGCTGAGACGAGAGCTGCGAGGTGCGTTGTGGTGAAGTCCGCCAGGACATCATCCGCCTCTTTGTAGATGGAACAGGCCGTGATAGCCAGATTCGCTTCATTAATCTCCTGCTCTTCTTCTTGTTGTAACTGCTGTCGCAGGAGGCGCGTGAGGCGCCCCGGATGCCGGGCAACTTCATCCTGTGGTTTCCCCGCCGCATGCGCACCATTCTACACTCCCACGGCCTTAGTTTTGTCATGAGGTACTATGAGCGCCTCATGGTCAGTGGTGATGCGTTCGTCCCGGCGAGTGTCGAGGGTCACACGCGGGGCCACCGGCTGCTCATTTGTCTTCTCCAGATCAAGAAGGGTGAGTGGTACACTGTCGGCTTCCCCCTCCTCTAGCGTCTCCACGTAAGAGTCGTAGAAATTCTGGAGTAGAGCGGGCTCACTAGACTGCTTAGTCTCCCAGGCAGAGCGTGTCAGGTTCTCAAAGAAGATAGCGTCTCTGCTGGTGATGATGCGATGGGAGTCTATGTCGTAGAACTCCCACCCCTTCATGTTGGGGTTTTGGCCGAGGAAAATACCCCACGTTGCTTTATCCGCCAACTTGCGCCGACGCTCCTTTGGGACATGAAACATTGCCATGCACCCGAAGGTGCGTAGCATGGTGATGTTGGGCTTGTCATCATGCCATGCTTGGAATGGAGTCATGCTTGGTAGCGACACGTGTGGCACACGGTTGCGTACCCACACTGCTTGCCACAGTGGAAACGGCCACCACGAGATGTCGAGCTGCGCACCAAGCAGCATCAATTTCAACGTCTCTTGCATTGTGCGGTTCGCTCTCTCTGTTACACCATTCTGCTACGGTGTGTATGGCGTGGAGAACTGCTGCACGATGCCGAGATCCTCCAGCTGCGTGGAAAACTCTGTGCTAGTGTACTCGCTAGCACCATCAGAGCGTAGAACCTGTAGTTTCTTGTTGCTTTGTCATTCGGCCATTGCCAGCCACTTGAAGAAGCATGCTGGTGCTTCATCCCTTGTGCGGAGTGGATAGCTCCACACCATCCTTGTGGCATCATCAACGAAGAGCAAGAAATAGCGATGCCCTCCGTAGACTGTGGCTGTTGGTAGAGGTCCACAAATTTCGATGTGGACCAGCTTCAGCTTCTGGCTGACGTCACATTTCGTAGCCAGAGGAAACATTTGTCGTGGTAGTTTGGCCCGCACGCAGTCTTCACAAGGTTCTGCTGCATCCTTACTGCCACTTTCCTTGATATCAAGTCCGTTGACCTGTTCCTGCTTCTGCATTGTCTGTACGGTTTGGTTGCTGATGTGGCCGAGCCGTTTGTGCCACAAACTGAGGTCTGCACCAGAAACCTGGTGGAGACTAGCTGCAGCAAAGGGCGTATCTGGCCCTTTTGTTGGAGCTGGTGCTGCAAATTCCAGCTCTATCATGCCGTGCGGAAGAAGGCGACCTTCGGCGAAGGTCTCGCCTTCACGGCTCTTCAAGATGACATGCTGTCCATTGCTGACGATTCGCGCGCCCCTCTTCATCAGCTGCCCGAGTGACAGGAGGTTCACCGCGATCTCAGGTATGTACAACACGTCCCCGAACTTGACCTGGGCACCATCGTACCCAGTCACTGTCATCTTCCCTTTGCCCAAAACAGGCACTTGCCGCTTGTTCGCAACGGTGACGAAGCCTTTGGAGCAGGGTTCCAGCTCGTGGAGGCAGGCCTTGTCATGGGTGATATGTGAAGTGCACCCACTGTCAAGGTACCACACGTAGGTGGAGCGTACCAGCTCATCACTCTGCTTAGTTGAGGGTTGGAAGACAGATCCTGTGTAGTCAAACTGCTTCTCTTTGCCTCCATCCTGCTTCCCTGCTTCTTTGCCTCTCTCAGGTTGCTTCTCCTTACTGCCAGCTGCCTTCTTCTCCCCCTTTCCTCCTGAGTTGTTTGCTCTGTAACGTTGCTGTCGCCTGGCTTGTTCCTCATCCAACATCCTTTTCCTGCACTCCCGCTTCATGTGCCCAATCTTCTTGCAATAATGGCACTCCACTACAGGACGTGACCTTGCATTCTGGCCACGTGCACTTCGGGTGCTGGCATTTGGTCCAGAGTGGGCGGACGACTGGGTGGGTGCGGAGTTCCTCGTGGACTGGCTGTTCCGCGAGGGCTGAGCAGTGGACACGGCAGCGCTCGCACCTTGGTAAGTTGCATTGCTTAGGATTCTCTCCTTCTCTCTTGTCAGCTGCCGATCGCGTTGCTCTGTCAGAAGCATCTTACAAACGTATGCTTCTGTGAGCTCTGCTTCATGCTTGAACTTGAGTACCTTCCGGACGTCGTCCCAGTCTCCAGTCAGACCGTTGAGGAGAAAAGTCACGAACACAGGCTCAGAGACAGGAGCGTCTGTCACTGCGAGCTGATCGCGAAGTGACTTTGCTTTGTTGATGTAGGATTCGATGTTGTCGAAGCCATTGAGGTTGATGTGCGACAGTTCCGTCAGGAGGTGAGACTTGAAGGTTGAATCGCCAGACATGTAGGTCCGTAGCAGGTAGGACCAAGCCTGGCGAGCTGGCTCAGCAGT
>SZWC01008521.1:105132-116193 GCA_023375785.1 Penium margaritaceum
TCACTGCGAGCTGATCGCGAAGTGACTTCGCTTTGTTGATGTAGGATTCGATGTTGTCGAAGCCATTGAGGTTGATGTGCGACAGTTCCGTCAGGAGGTGAGACTTGAAGGTTGAATCGCCAGACATGTAGGTCCGTAGCAGGTAGAACCAAGCCTGGCGAGCTGGCTGAGCAGTCTCCTTGTACATCTGTATGGCTTGTTGGATGCGAGGAGTCAGATGGTCCTCCAGCACCATGAAGGCAGCTCTGGTGAAGTAGTTGTACTCAACCACCACGCTAGAGAGCGACCCTAGGGGCGGAGGTGTGTAGTAGCCGTTGTAGAACTTCCAGATGCCGTGTATCTGGGCCGCTTGTTTGAACTTGTGCGCCCAGTGCGGGAAGTTCTCGCCATCGAATTTGTCAACCTTGAGCTTGTGCAAATGTAATGAGGCTGCTGCTTGGGGCACACCGTCCTCCAGGCCTTGGTATGCTTTGCCTTGTGCTGCCGCATGTGGGAGTGGCACATAGCCTTGTGCCATTGGCTGTGGCCCTTGTGGTGGTACTGCTGCTCCTGCCTGAACTGGTGCTGGTTGTGCCGCAAAGGGTTGCGGTCCTAGTCCGTGGTGCATCTGCTGATAGTGTGCCATTGGTGGCACCATCGGAGCTGGTTGTGGCTGTTGAGCCACAGACGGTTGTGGCATGCCTCCTTGTGGTGCTGCTACCGGCTGCACTTGTGGAGACATGGCTGGTTGCACAACTGGGGAAGGGCTCACTTGAGGCAGATGTGCAGACGATCCTTGTGAACCATGTTGCCACTACATCTGCTGCTGTTGTTGAAGCTGCTGTTGCTGAGCCCATGCCAGCTGCTGCTGAAGTTGTGCGATTTGGGCTGCTTGAGTTGCATGTGACTGTTGTAGCTGCTGCGTCTGCGATGCTTGAGCTGCATGGGTAAGCTGCTCCTGTTGACGTAGGAGCTCTTGAGCGGCAATCTGCTGCCTTAGCGCCTCCCTCTCTTGCTCCACAGCTTGACGTGCTACGGCTTCTTGTTGCGCCATACGTTGCGCCTCCTCCGCCAAGCGTTGCGCCTCCGCAGCCTGGCGTTGTGCGTAGTCTGCGACATGGCGCCCCTGCTCTTGGCCCATGCGCATGCCATGCAAAACTGATTGGTCATCAAGTACAGGAGAAGCTGACTGAGCGTTCTCCTCTTCCATGTTGCTCGTGCTTCTGTGCAGGTGGAACGCCGCTCACGCGCGTGAAATGGCGTCACCTCCGCCTCTGGCTCAGCACTTGTACAGGGCTGGTGGAGAACGTCTCCACCACCAACGTAGTCTGCTGCTACTGCTGCTGCAAACTGCTGAGAGCACCGCCTAGTGCTCTGATACCATGTTGATTTTGTGAGACAAGCAGTAAGGGCTAGGACCCTTACTGATAGGATCTTTGGGTGATCAGCAGTGTAGCATGTACAATAGCAGGGCAAGGGTTGGGAATCTGGACTGAAATCTTGATTGATACAAAGTACAAGTATGGTACATGGAAAAATCCTAGGCAAGCTAGGCTCGTAGAGCTCCTGGCCCACAGAGGGGCAACGCCTTGCTAGGCCCTCCAGGCCGTCGTGGCAAGGGTCTTGGCGCAGTCTCCAGGTTGACTGGCCTCCAGGGCAGCCTCCACCCGGGCTGGCAGGCCTTGCCAGGCTTACAAGGGCCTTGGAGGGATCTCCAGCAGAGTCTTGGTCTGGGCTCCAGAGTCAGAGGCTTGAGCAAGGCTGAGTGCTTGTAGAAAACTGAGATGCTGAGATGATTCTGAACTGAGAGGAGCTTCCCCTTTTATACCTGAGGTCCTGGCAAGTTGACTACCTGAAGGAGAAGCTTCCTTCAGGTGGTTCAGGTCTGCTGCCTCTTGGGGAAGCTTCCTTCCAGGAGAAGCTTCTTGTAGGTCAGAGTTGTTACTGGCATCCCTGCAGGTTCAGGGAGAAGCTTCCTTGTTGAGGAAGCTTCATCAGGTGTTCAGGTGCAGCTTCTCTAGGAGGTTGCTTGCTCTGCAGGCTTTTCTCTGACGACCGTTGATCTTGCCATGCTGTTGCATCAGATCCGTCAATCAGGTGGCTCCTGAAGCTTGTTCCAGATTGGCCCATGTAGGTTGAAGGGCCCAGGCTCTATGCATGTGGCTGATGATGTAGTGTAGGCCTCATGCTCAGGGTGCATGATTCCTGTCCAGTCAGCTAGAGGATTCTCTGATCAAGGCAACTATGGAGTGCTGCGCAGTAGGCAGCTCCCCTCCCTGCTAGAGCTAACTAGAGGCATGCGCAACCTTCTTGCGCATGCCAGCACACTAAATTACACACCAGGCCCTTTAGACTGCTTCAGGGCTGGTTGCCAGATTTTATCTGGCCTGTACAGGAGCGAATTCCCAGTAGACGTGGACCCGGGAATTCACCGTAAAATCCGTAACTTTCCGTACAGTGCTCCGATTGCAGTGCCTTCTTCACCATATCGGAGCTTAACACCAGCGCAGTAATCGTACCTCTTAAGTCGTCTCCTTGGAGGTTTCTCTATGATGTTTCAAGGAATTCAACGATTAAAAATATATTGTATAAGTGAAGTAAGTATAAATGAAGTATACGAAGGTTTCTCCTAGGTAGACAAGTTTTGCGTAATACAACCTCTCTAAACATGTCAATGTTTACAAAACATGATATATTTGTATCATATTATTGGAGATAAAAATGTGATTTCCTGAGATCTCAAAAAGGAATTTGAAAAATGAATGTCTTTGGAATCAAAGGACTTTTGCACAATGTGTACACAAAACTTTGAACCACTAAGAAGAACAGTAGATGTTTGCTTCCAACGTAAAAAAAGATGGCCTACCTTGATCATGTTAATGAGATGAATTAAATAGAAAATATTTCTGGTTTTTCTGAGATGTCAGATTTGTTTCTTTAAAGCACACAGAAGAAAAGACTGCACCATCTTTGCGTATTCCATTTTTTGTTAGGACACAATGTCTAGCTCATTCAATAACTCAATGAATTACTATTTCATTTATAAGATGATGAATAATTTTGGTAGCATAATAATCATGATCTTCCATGAATGAAGCAATCATACCTCTTGCGTTGATAAACATTGCATTTAAATCATTTCAATCCACCAAAATACCTTCATAACTTCATGAATGTCATAATATAAAATGTTGTAAAGCTCATCAAGATTTTGAACATGTAGTTCATTTTAAACCAAGTTTTTGAAGACATGATTATTGTTAACTGTACAAACTAGTAATGCAACATCATAAAAAAAAATCATTATCACCCTTTCAGAATACCTTCCCAATTTTTCCATTGTTTCAAAAATGATTTCCTACGTACAAAACCTTTCTTGGCATGTTGGAAAACTTTATAAGTTTACCTGGGTCAAAAAAGAGAAATTGAGCATAATATGAGAATTTTCTAACTATAAATTCTTATGGCTATTCATATTGTAAGTGAAACATCTACTCAAAATCAGTATAGTTTTATTCATTCATATTCTTTAAATCTAAAACAATCTACGTATTGATTACCTAAAAAAATATGAGGAAGGAGGTTTACGAAAGAGAAGAGGGTATAGTTTTAAGTTGAAGCTCCATATTCATTGAAGATTTTCCAACCAACTAATCACTACGCAAACAAAGCATAACATACGTGATCAAGTTCTCAATCAATTCGCATCATCACTAGGGAAATGCCAGTAATGGAATGAAATAAAAATGAGATCGAAGAAAACTACACATTGATTACCTGGCCATTTTCTTTTAAACAAGCTAGTTGAGCAAATTATGTGATAGAGACACAGGTATTGTTTTTTTTTAAACCTTTGAAGGATTGAAATGAGTTTTTGAAAAATGAATCTTTTTAAAACAAATATCTTAGGATTTAAGAAGAAATCCTTTATTGGTAGTAACTTGTTATTAGTGACCATAAAAAACGCAAACCAAATGGATAATATAAAGTGCATGTTAACCATGAAAGTACATTGACATTATTTGAACAACATTCCAATGATGGCCATGCACACATTGCATCCATTTTGACTATGGGTAATTTTTTTGTGTACACATTGACTTCAATCAAGACACTCTGTATTAAATTTTCATTATCTGTTCTCGCAATGATCACATAAAGAAGGTGTCCAAGTATAATCCCAAATCTTTCACTCCTCTCCTAATGGTTTTGCACAAGGTTTTCTAAACTCACTTGAAGGAGCCTCATTGATGCTTTCTTAATAAATATGGAATTTAATGTTACAAAAGCTACAAGGTCAAGATTGCCTGATTTTTTCGGTAGAGTGATGTGAATGTATTAACATATTAGACGGATGAAGTACTTGGGATAGACTTCTTGACTTGTCTTGTCACCACATGCTATCGTGTTTAAGTGAATTTTGGCAAGATGCATATGTGAATTGCCTATTTTAGACTCAAAGACGTATCCATAAAGAACCGCTTTTAATGTTCTTATCTTTATTACTACTATCTTAAATATGAGGAAATTTGACAACCATTTTTTTTAAACATCAAGTCGTGGTTTCGATATGAGAAAAGTACGATGTAAGATGTGGAAATTTAGAAGAGAAGACCCTAATTGAGCTACTGTTTATATGAATTTTCTTCCAATTCATCTCATGTTGCACATGCCTTCACAACGTTATCGTCACCAACGAATAGACTCTTTTTTACCATTAAATCGATGTATGAACTGATTTCCACGTTTATGTCTTGTAAACACACCAAAATATGAGATTAACAATTATGAAAACATAAAGGGTTATGGTAAAGAAAATTTAGCCAATATGAACTCCTTTTTTCTTGTTTCAAGATTTGTTTGTACCTAAACTATTTACAACCTTTGCCAAATGAGGTTGCTTATGCATTGAACATTAACATATTCATAATGAATAATTAATCCACATTATTTTCAAATGAAGGGATCAAAATTCAAATTCATATGAAGTGAGCTTTACTTGATTTCAGCATTCTCACAATGTAGCCTTTCTACATACCCCCAAACAAGAAATCAAAGCCATCTCCAACAAGAAACATTGATAGAGTACGGAATGTCCAATACATATCACCCAATATGTGATATGTGTGTTTTTGTATGGGTGATATTACACGTTACAGGAGAAATACATCTGCATGAATTTTGATGTAATCCAAGGTGTGTAATGAGTGATGCGTCATATGTATCGCATCAATCAAGTATCTTGTTGTAGGTGAAGGTTAGAGGAAAAACAGTCAGTCGGTTGACTGGATGGAGTTTCAATGTTTTGATTAGGAAAGATACACCTTATAAAACGTGAGTTCTATCATGCTAGTTATAATCATGTATAATCATTGAGTCTAAATGAATGTGGAAACTGCACTATTCACAATGATTTAAAAACTTTTACAACTTGTTCAAAGTGATATGGGAGCAAAAAAGCCTAATCCTTTTTTTTAACTTATATTTGCCTCAAAGATTGTGTTTAGAGGTTGAAAAAGTATTAAGGATGTAAACACTAGTCCTTGAAAAAACATGTCAAAGTTTGTGGTGGAAAACATTTCAAGGACAATTGTGAAATAATGGTACAAATAACCTTTGATATCTAAACACATTACGAAAAATGGACAATCATATCGAGATATAAAACCATTTTGACTATCCACATTAAGCTTAAGTATTTGTCCTACCTTGGTTCCATGTTTGGTTTTAAAGTCTTACCTACGGTTGGACATGTGAATGGCTTTCTTAATGGATTTTGCTAATGAAAGCGACCGATTTCTCAACATACTTGTGCTTTTGTCTGTATTTCCTTATTTCTCTTGATTCATCTGGACCAACATCATTATTATGAAGGGAACACCTAGTTGATTACATTGGTTTTGTTTTCCTAAGAAAGTTTCATGGACAATGATTTATCGCATAGAAGGGACATTCCAGGTTCATTGTGGAGTGAGCGATAACTGTGCTAATCTACTAATTTAGCATGGCAAAGACGAAACTCCAATCGGCAACTCCAAGTAGAATATACGAGTTTTTCGTGAACATACCGCGTGCGGCTCGGTTGAGATTTTCTCCTTCAAAGGCCGAAATTCTCTCTGGTAAAACGTCCCATTAAAGGACTGAAATTAAACTTGTTAGGAAGCATGCACATGAGGACAGCGCATGCCTCCTGGAGCAGAGGCTCGTGCAATGCTGTCAGGCTTGATGGTCAGGAGGGACAACACCTGACTCAACTTGACTCATGGAGTAGTGTGAGGGCGTCAAGTGGGGCCCGCCTTGCACCGAAAATTTGGAGGCATAACTCAGCGTGTCTCTCTCATTACCATGTGGACAACCTACCTAGAGAGCTCTGGTACAAGTTTCATGGTGACTGTAATCCACAGTCCACATGTGATCATGTGGTAGCATCAACGGAGCAGAAACAAACCTTCTGACAGAAGCAGCTTACGGAGAAGCAACATCGTGGAACCTGATGAATCTTCCTTGGGAAGGAAGCTTCTCTATGGCTCATATTTAATCGAGTAGCAAACCAAAGTGGAGAGGAAGCTTCCACAGAGAGGAAGCTTCCCTACGGAGGAAGTTTCCTCAAGCTAGGGATTCAGACATCAACGATTCATGTTCATCTTAAAGGATCATTGAGATGCATGCATACTAGCTACGGTGATCATTGGCTCTTACTGATCCACGAGAAGCCACAAGATCTGACGATCATGGACATGGTGATGGCTTGCACCTACAAAGCCACGTGGTCAATTGTGGTGCAAGAACCACGGTTACGGTGAAACTTCACCATGCACCAAAGGAAGCTTCACCGACCACCATCAAGGCAGTCAACTTGCCCGGGATGCAAGTATTAAAGGCGGCGGCCCTAGTGCAGTCAATTGTCTTCAGTGGCTGATCTTTAGTGGTTGATCTTTAGTGGTTGATCTCTAGTGGATCATCTTCATATTCAAACGCCAGTCAATCTCTTTACCCCCCAAGGCCCCCACAAGCCTGGCTCTGCCTGCCAGCTTGGGTGGAGGTTAATGTTGAAGATTTCTCCAAAGCCCGGATTTGCCTGCCTGTTTGGGTGGAGGTCACTACAGAAGATCCCTCCAAGGCCCCTATAAGCTCTACCTGCTACCCTGGGTGGAGGTTCATGCTAGAGACCCCTCCAAGGCTCCTGTAAGCCTGGCTCTGCCTGCCAGCCTGGGAGGAGGACGACATGTTTGGTAATGGCTAGTCTACCACAACTTGGTAGACATGCCAAGACTAGTCGCAATCCTATGACGACCCAATAATTCTGGCAGGTGCTACCAGCCTTGGGAGGAGTTAGCCCTGACGCCCTGAAGGCCTTCCGTCATTGGAGATAATGGTAGTGCCGAGACTCTTGCGTGGACGGCCTTGACAACCTTGCAAGGCGTTACGCCCTAGTTTCGGGCCAGGAGATACGTCAGAGCATAAAGTTAAGCTTTCTTTAGCTGTTGTTTGTTGGAAAGATCTTGTACTTGTACTTTGTATTTTTAACAAGATTCTATTCCACATTTTGACTTTCGCATAGTTTGCTGGACACACAAAAAGATCCTGGAGGAGCAAGGACCCCCTTGCTGTAGTGAAGGCTTTACAGTGAGGCACTAGTTGTTCTTGCGTGTGCCCTCACTGCAAAACCCAACACATTGATGGTGGGAGAACATGGTTTTCTCAAATATTGGGACACAGATATCGTTGACCTTCCATAACTTGATCAATGGTTAGGCTTGCAATTTGAAAGAAATCAAAAGGGAAGGTAATGCTTTTTTTTAGCCATATGATAATGACCAGGCCTTGATAAGTTGCACTACAGGTTTAGTTTACGACTTTCTGACATAAAAAATATGAGAATAAGTTTCTTTGAAGTGCAAGAAACTTGTCCACCATGGATATCAAGTGGTGGCATGTGCAACATATGGAATGATTAAAGTCTTGTTCTTCTAAGAGTGAAGAATTTAGGTACTAAAAAATAATTAAGGTCTTAAATTTTATGATCATGAATAAGATTACTAGATTTTATCTAGTCTAGTAATCTTATCTAGTAATTTTTTTAATTTTATGTTGATTTTGGTCTAATACGTTAAATTTCACAACTAAGTTGGAGAATTTGTGTCCTGTTTACTTACACGAGTATGTAATTTGACTGGTTTTGGGTGAAATCAGCAACTTCATTACACGCTACCTTGAAGTTATGTACAAAAGCACAAGAAAGGAATTAGGAATTTTCTAGAAAGATCATGCCCTGATTCAAAAGTTATCTCGAACCTTGACTAGCTTTCAATAATGCCAAAAGATGCACTCAAATCATACAAATGTGTTTTGTCATTTCTGGTTCATTTCTTGAAGTTTTTAAAGAACCATAATCACATCAAGTTTTAGAAAGATATGCCTACCATATTCCACAAACCATTCATTTCTTAGACGCCTTCTTAAATCGGCTTGTGACGTATGAACTTCACACAATGCAGAGAGTTGATGAGGAAGAACCATGAAACATTCAATCTTAAAGGAGATTTTGAACGTATCAAATGCTTTGGAGATGTTTATATGTGTGAACTTCCTAAAGTACCCCTTTTGTGAACTTGTTCTTACTCCGTTACTTTGTACGTAAGATCTGGTGTGGATTAGTCATGTATAAAAATTGATTACAAGTAGTTGTTTCATGATTCCCTTAAAAAATATTGGATTCTTCCCTATGTGTCCACATGGACTTTTGGTTTTATTGATAATGCCACACCGTCGGCCCTCGCAAGTAGTGGGCTTTTGTAGTACCCACCTCACATTTAGTTTCAGATACCCCTCTAACTTCACAAGATATAGAAGGAAAATTCTTAAATGAGGGGTTTTTGATGTTTTAGTTCAGCTATTGCTGACTTTAGTACGTCAAATTGAAGTGCGGCATGCTCCTCACCCCATGGCATCACTGGCTTAACTATAATGTTCTCCTTCGTTTGGGATTTGTGATACTTTTAGTCAGGGTCCCGGTATTCTTGTCTTTTGTTTTTGCGACCACCGGGCACGTTGGGTTTTTCGGACAGCCCCTGGTAGCGGCAGAAACCAGGTACCACAGAAAGAACTATTGAACTAAAGAACTAGACCACAACTATTGCTGTGTTCCCTAACTGTTTTTCGATTATTTTGTACCGACCGCCAATGACGTGGCCGGTTCAGACTGACTGGTTTTTGGTTCGGAATGATACAAATGTGTCATCCATGTTTCAAGGTTGTATTTTTTTCGTGGGGAAGTTTGCGCCCGTCGTCACCACGACATGTTGTCACTACAAAAGGCTGGTTCTGGTCGATGTAGCGAGAAAGAATCGATACATTTTGTGAGTCGCAAAAATTCATTGTGATTGTCCGAGACCTGACATCGATGGCTGGGATGGCAAATGTAGTGCAATTGACGACGAATGCTCGAAGCAATGAAATTTGAAATTTATGACCTCTCTTGCCAAGAGCACGAAGCTGCGTCGACGGAGCGCAGCTGTGCGAGCCTTGTCGGTGGCCCGCAGGTCAAGGGCTCAAGCCCCGCACCCGCAAAACACGCACGATGTAGCCGGCTACGCCTGTCGTGGAGGGCCGATTCTAGCTAACTCGCTCTCGCCGCACGCGTGTGTATACATTTTCTTATGGCTTGAACCGACGTCCTGTTATTGCTAGTGATTCGGACAACACTTGGCGGGTTGCGAAGTGACGAGTAGTTGCGATCGATACTGCGAGCTCTCGCCCAAGTGCGCGAATCCGCCATTCCATGGCTGCATTTGGCGATGATTATCTTGTGATTAACCGCCGATAAACTGGCCGTCAAAACCCCAAAAAGCCTACATGGCCTGCCTCCACAAATGTTGGAGAATCATTCCGTGAATCAAAGTGAACAATCACAACGAATGCCCAGAATCAAGACTCGTTCGAGAAGTTTCCAGTGATTTTGTGTTTAACTAAAATCGGAACCTAATCGACGGTCCGCGAGCACCTCTGCAAGAGAATATGTTTTTCGTAGATTTCAACGTAAAAAAAGACTATCCAAATCGCGCTGACGCATCGGATGTTTGGCTCGTGATGTTGTCCCGCAAAATCAGAATGGTCAATACGCGGAGTCCAAACCCCGCAGAATCCAGGGGTCCTTATTGATTTCACCGTCGACTCAAAGAGGCGACCTCCAAGGCGTGAAATCGATCAAGAATCATGATTCATTGATGCATCGAGCGGGAAACGGTTGAAAACCTAGAATCAGTAGTAGTAACATGGCGTCGGTTCCGGGCCTTACTGAGGCGCGCACTACATTTATTTATCGGCCTAATTCCGCGATACCCACTGTTTCGGCCGCCGAATTTTGTCCTGGCCACTTCTCGCACATTAATCACACGCTAATCACTTTACAGAGATGATGCGTGCATTACCCACTGTTTTCGCACGTCCATAAAAACATGCATGCCGTACCCACTATTTGAAACAAATTCACGGTACACCCGATTCGTCCTCCATACGATTTTTGGCACGGCGGACATCCGAAGTATTTGTTTTTAACAGTGGCTATCGGAAGTATTATGTACATTTTGTGGACGTTATACGCATGTTTCTGCAAAAGTGGCCCTCCCTTGCTTTATATGCGAAAAGTGGGTACGACGTTCTTTTGTTGCGACGACAGTGGGTATTAGGCAAGTGTACCCTTTATTTATCTGTCGTGAACAGGTTCGACTCCGCCCAATACACAAAAAAAACGTTGCGGAACACGGCATACGTCATCGTTTCACTTCAGCCACACTAGCCCAGGTCAGCGGAATCGTGCTGGCAAGAGAGGCAGCAGGAGCGGCTGTGGCGGCAGCAGCGGCTGTGGCGGCAGCAGCGGCTGTGGTGGTGGCAGGAGAGGCAGCAGCAACAACAGCATCAGCAGAAGCTCCCGCGTCGAGGTGGCCGAAAAGAAGGGGGGGGGGCTGACGTCCAATGGGAATGTGGCCACGCGGCAGTGCAGGTCCACGTTTCTCGCCTGAGAGTTCAAAACTGAGCTGAGCTGGCAGTCACTGGCGAGGCTGAAGAAGGGAAGAGCAGACA
>SZWC01008522.1:10781-25601 GCA_023375785.1 Penium margaritaceum
AAATCCGCGGAGGAGCCGTGGACTGAGCGCGCAGGAGCTCAGTCAGCGTGCGGATCGCGTCAGTCTGCTCTCGCTGCAGACGAAGCATCTCCTCCTGCTGGCTGCGCAGGTCCTCAATAGCCTGCGAGCGAGGGCTCAATACCCCTGAAGAAGAGGAGGAGGGATCACCTGGTCCCTTGTCCTTGTCGTCGGGCAAACTCATGTCGCCGCTCACTATGGGACGACAGGTCAAGTTTGCCGGATTTCAAAACCGTCTGCGTTTCTCGGGGAGTTGAAACGCTCGCAACTTTTGACTTTTCGGCTGAAAATTTGGCTAAGTGTAATGCTGACGTCAGCAAGTGGTTGCTGACGTCAGCATGACCTGATGACGTCAGCAACCAACAATGCTGACGTCAGCTCGTCCCCTCTTCCCCCCCCCCTTTTTTTTTCTTGTCACGGTTCTACCGTTGCGCGGTGGCGCGCGGCAGCTCTGCGGAAGCTGCTTAGCAGCTTCCACCCAGTTGTTGCTGCAGCTGTGCTGTCAGCTGCAGCAACAGCTGCATAGCTGCGTGTGCAGCAGTGGCAGCGGCGGCTGCGCTGCTGCTGCTGCTGCTGCGCGCGGCGCTACTGCTGCGCGCTGTAGCTGCTGCTGGCTGCCGCCGCCGCGCGCTGCTGCTGGCTGCCGCTGCCGCGCGCTGTTGCTGCTGCCACTGCTGCGCTGCTGCTGCCGCCGCAACTGTTGCTGCTTCTGCTGTGCCGCTGCCGCTGCTGCGCTGCTATTGCCGACGCCGCTGCTGCGCTGCTGCTGCCGCCGCTGCTGCCACGCTGCTGTGGCGGCCACTGCTGCTGCGCTGCTGCTGCACTGCTGCCGCCGCCGCCTCTGCTGCTGCTGCTCTGCTGCTGCGGCTGTGGGGGGGAGTGGCGGCTGTACGCACCGCAGCCGCCACACACCTCTGCGTGGCGGTACGCGCTGCTGCTGCTGCCTCAACGGCTGCAATCTCACGTGGTGGGTGGAGTACGCGGACGGCGAACGGCCGTCTCCAACAAGTCCAAGAAGATCTGCTGCAGCGGTGACTCTCACTGCTGCTACTCTGCTGCGTCTCTGCTGCGCAGCTCAGTGAGAAGTATCTCACTGCTCTGATACCATGAGAAAGTGCGTGGAAGCTTCCTAGCAACACGGCCGCTGACTGGGCGTCAGTACCTAGTCAGACGGTGACGACAGTCACAGGTCGTACACACAACGGCAAGGGTTTGGCTAGGAGACACAAGTCAAAGTGTCAGAATGCTTCAATATAGCATATGCAGAGAGAGATGACAACTGACAGGTCCAGGGCATAAATACCTGCCGCGGCGCACGGCGGGTGTCGCACGCGGCACTTGATCCACGTCTTGCATGAATATCAGTGTTGGTTTTGCTTGTGGGGAGCTCTAGCTCTTTGACACATGAGGATGCCTAAGCTATTTCCATGTTGTTCGTGGGTTTTGGGGGGGTACATTTTGTCAATTGGGTGCTGATCCTTAGGAGGGCACCCGGTCAGATTTGATTTGTGCCACGGTGACTAGCTGCCCTCAATTCGAAATAATTTTAGGGCATGCAGGCCCATGCAAGAACGAACATGAGCTATGTGTGTGAGTGCGATGCAAGACGGCAAGAATTTGGCTAAGTCTGGAACGCTGAATATAAAGAACAAGGAGAGTTTACAAATGAGCCCCTAGCGGGCTTGTATAGGGGCGCCGGCAGCTAACCGCACCGGGCCCCGTCACCCCTGCTGAACCCAAATGAGTCAACAGGGAGAACACACTGCATACACTACGAGAGTAACAAAGGTGGTCTCCTCGAGGCACTGGAACAACTCTCCGAGTGCCCGGGTCTCGACCACCGAGAAAATATGAGCAGTGCCAAAACATCTCGGAATCAACGTCCAGACATCACAGACGGCTTTCCGAACATCGNTACAGTCAACCGGGTGCGCGGGTCTGAACCCACCGAGAAAACTCTCCTACCTCCTGACAAGCCCACATGGCTGCCGGAACGCATCGACCGCGTCTCGCCGGCGCTGTCGTAGGTGCTGGAGAAGTCTCGGTGCAGTCCGGAGGCCCGTCGTGTCGTCATGCCCTCCTCTGCCGTATACCCCAAATGTGGGTATATCGGTAAACTAGCAGTGTCGGTCGTGACGGGTGGAAGCCACACAAACCAACACTCCCCCTAGCTGACATAGCCGTCCACGCCAGAACGAATGAGCGAAGGCATGGAACAACAATGCATGGCAAGCCATAACATGCATGAGTCAACTCGCACAAACACACACACACACACACACACACCAGACACACACACACACACACACACAGACTCGTTTGCTATCCATCTAGGGTCTCCCTGGATAGTGGCACAGCCCACCAAGTGTCTGGGTCTCGACCATGAGAGGAGTGATGCACACGCACACAAACCAGTGTAATGCACGTCATACACATGTCAGAGGACAAGATGGTCTCCTCGTGACACTGGCGGTACCAGGGCCCGAGTCTCGACCACTACGAGCAATCCATCACAATAGTATCATCATCCAAACACAGGATCATGGGAGGATCTCCTCGTAACACGGGTGCAATGCACCACGTGTCCGGGTCTCGACCAACAGCTCACATGCACATGCCACACACACTATAGCCATACACAAGACACACGATCACATGGTCTCCTCGTGCCACTGGTACAACGCACCAAGTGTCCGGGTCTCGACCAACAGGGTGCTACCATGTACATGCAGCTGTGCAGGCACGCAGCATGAGCCACATGCGGGATGCTGTAGGTGCTCACAATGGAGCATGGACCTCCCCATGCATCTCCCATGACGTCGCGTCAGGTCGAGGTCCACGCAACACTCCCCCTGGGCAGATGAACCTAGGAGCGATGTCCTCGATGGAGATGCTGATGTATCTGAACAGATCCTGGGCGAAGAGTCATGTGGTGTGTCCAACATGTAGAGATAGCTCCTCCTGTCACGTGCGAGTCGACTCCCTCTCTCAAAGACGAAGTGGTGTCTCCGGCTACGACTCGTCACGTGAATCTGCATCACATAGGGTATGCCAGTCCTCGCATGACCGCCAAGGGTCCCAACTCACAGTCTCTCCTGCCTCCGCACTGCCGCGATGCATCTGTGTACGCCGTAGGAACGGGAATGGGCGAGCAGCACACGTGCGTGGATGAAGTGGCGGAGCTGGCCTCGGAGGCCAGATAGAGCACCCTGAGGCATAAGGGTGTACCGCCGGAGGAGGAGAGCTGGAATGACGAACCAGATCACCACTCGCGGATGAAGATGAAGATGGGGTAAGTGAGTCGGGTGGATGAAGGTGTGTGACGGCAGCAAAAGAAGGAGGAGCGATGATGGGGTCGACAGGAGCGAGGATGGCAGAAGCCGAAGGCACGCTCACCTCTCCTCTGACAGTGTCTCCAACGGACGTCATACTCAGAGCGCGTACAAGATTCTCCCCAAGCATAGGTGTGCCAGATGCTGCTGGCGCAGGGGTCGTGCCGATAACACTGATGCTGCCATCTTTTGAGAATCGCTCACGCGCTGCCATCATCTCCCGCTGCAGCATCACTACACGCTCCTGCAGGTCGGCGTAATCTGCCTCGGACATGTCGAGGTGGCCGATGTCGACCTGGTGTAGAATAAACTCTGCCTCACTGGATGCTGCACATGCAGACTGCACAACTCGTGAGTACAACGCCATCTGCATCTCTGATGCTAGAGACGATGGAGCTGGTGCTGCTGCATCCTCCTAGGGGTCAACCAAGCTTGCAATGTGCCGAGACGCTGGAACATCCGATGCAGCTGCAGGTGTCACATCCACATTACAGCTCGTGTCTGTCATGCGAGGAGTGAGCGGTCGCATGCCGAGAGAGAAGGAGAAGGAGGAGCCGTCAGAGTCCGTAGAGCATGTGCAAATGTCGTCTGTGCAGGTACTACCACTCTCAGTATCCATGTGATCAGCAAGGTCACTAGCAGGTGAACACGAAGGTGCACAACTCAGCTCCTACTGACGAGGTGACTCCATCTGCATGTAGGGATCTGCACCACTGTCGTCAACTGCCGCCGTGGTGGAAACAGGTGTGCAGGGCTCCGGCTTGACAATGCCCGTCAAGGCGACCAGTAAGTGCAGCTGGCGCTCACGCACTGTCTCGCCGGGAAGATCGTTGCCACCTGCTCGATGATAAAGTGAGGACCATCATCTGACTCCGGCATGTATGTCGCTACTCCGTGTGTACGGGAACCCGGAGGCTGTGGGAACTTGAACGACACCTCACGCTGAAGCTGGTCCACAAGTAGCACAGATGAGGCGGTGGAGCCTGCTGTGTCTGCTGCAGCATATGACTCGGCGACATCTCTGAGAACTGATGCTCTCAAGAATGCCTCAACCTCCAACAGACCAGTCGGTCGACTCTGCTCGTGTACTGCGACCACTGTCGGGCAAGTATGAGTCCTGTGCGCCAACGCCCCCGGGAATCCGTGTGGGGTATCCCGATCCGCGCGGGACTCATGTGCCACCGCCCGGCCGCTATCGGTCGGAGTCGCAAGTGGCACCGCCAAGGCACATGGGACCTGCACTCCTCGTGATGCAACCTGTTGCTACAGAACGTCCGCCTCCTATCCCAGCGTGGATGTTGACCTCGATGACACGCATATCTCCTGCACTGGAACCTCCGCCGGACTCGTGTGAGCCTGCTGTACAAACTCCGCCAAAACTCCCAAAGATGCATCCCGATCTATACCGGACCCGTGTGCCACCGCCGGGCCGCCACCGGTAGGAGCCGCGAGTGGCACCGCCCAGGGACGCCGGGCCTGGACACCTCCTGATGCAAGCTGCTGCTGTAGAAGATCTGGATCCAGCGCGGACGTGGAAGTCGAGCTCGATGATACGCAAGTCTGCACCATGACCTCCATGTCGGGATCAGACTCACTCCCCCTTGACCCAACTGCGGATCCTGTCGCTACTGTCGCATCACGCAATGCGCGGTAACCACACTCCCCCTCGACAGGTACAGCAATGGAGGCCGAGGAGGTGGAGGATGTATCAATACCGGCGTGAGCACGCCGTGTAGAGCGCTGACGACGACGTCGTAGAGTCATTCGACTGGAATGATTGCTGGAAGACAAGCCATCGCGGGATGGCGGCGTGGTCACAGCGGAGTGGAGGATCGAAAGGATGCTGTCAGCCTGGGACTGGCTGGCAGGTGAAGCTGAAGGGACACCATCGGATGAAGGAGGAGATGATGGAGAAGATGTGGTCGAAGAGGCCGTCGACGAACGAGTAGCACAAGCACGCTCAGTGACAATGACATCACAAAGCCGCTGCACCGTCTGCCGTAGGCCACGGATCTCGGCGAATATGCTCGCCAGAGGTGCAGCTAGGGGATCTACCAACACCGGCAGATCCGTATGTTGTGGAGAACGCAGGCTCGGATGAGGCTATAGCCAAGGTGGATGCCAGCCGGGAGGGCGCGTCCAACAGCGATGCCAACCATGACGTCCATCACCACAGTAGTAGCAGGCGAATGTGCAGGGCGCCTGCTCACACGTCCGCGCACTCATCTCGTGCGCTGGACGATTGATAGGTGCCGAGGGCACCTACTCCCCGTGGTAAACACCAAGCCACGGGAGAGAATGAGGTCCGCAGGTACTATCACTCCTGGAGGTCACGGCGTCCGGGTCAGCAAACGTGACCAGACGGGAAGAGCTGCACTGCCAGAGCACACCCGGAGACGAGAGTCTGACTAGTTGCGGCGACCAATGCTGCTGCCACAAATGGAGCAAAGACTGCTCCAAGACGAGAAGGGGTGGCGGCTGCAAGTGTGGCTGCTGCTCCAAGTGGTAGACGACCCAGCCCTCGGAGACGGTAAGACTCGAATCCGCCGGCGATCCTACGGGGTGAAGTGCGCGCACCAATCCACGGGCCCCAGGGAGACGCCGGTCCACGACACGTCTCGAAGGGGAAATCGCCGCCGACAACACAATCCGTTGCCGGTGCAGAGGGTGAAACTGCAAGCGCTGCTGCAACCGCCGCCGATGCTACAGTGGTTGCTACAAGTGCAGCTGTCGGTGAGATGACGGGCTACTCGATGGTCCCGTACGTTTGGTTGAAATCGTCTTTTCCTCCCCCCTCTTTTTTTTCCGACCCCTTTTTAAGTGTGTCGTGTCCGCACCGACCACCCCCCCTTTGTTTTTGCTTGTGATCCCCTCTGCTCGCCTGAAGCCCTTGCCTTTCTCTTTTGTTTCCTGTTTTTTTCTTTTTATTCTTTCAGGCGTACCCCTTTTCATATTTTTGTTACTCGCCCCTCCCTCTTTTCTCGATTGCCCGGAAGGTGGGCAAACAAAGAAAATCAGGAAGGGGGGGGTGTCCGGCCTTTCCGGCCCTCCCTCCTGTGCACGCTCGCTCGCTCGCTCGCTGAGCGAGCGAGTGAGCGAGTGGGTGTGGGGGGGAGGAGGGAGCGAGAGGGGGGGGGGTCCTGTCCGCCCCTCTGACCCGGCCCCTCTGTCGGTCGGCCGACGGGGCCGACGGGGCCGAGGGGGCCCATGAGGCCGACGGGCCCCCTCCGAAGGGCCCCTCGGAGGGGCTCGGCAAGGCCCTCCGAGGGCCCCCCTAAGAAGAGGAGGAAGGGAGGGGGAGGGTGCGAGCGGGGCCCCCTCAGAGGGCCCCCCCGATCAGAGGAGGGCTGCAAGGCCCTCCTCGCAGTGGCAGCAGCAGCTGCAGCCGCAGGTGCAGCTGTTGCGGTTGCTATTGCTGCTGATGCTTCTGCTGTTGCTGCTGCTTCTGCTGCTACTGCTGCTCCGTACAGCAGCTGCTGCTGCTGCTTGCTGCTGCCGCCGTGGCTCCTGCTGCTGCACGTTGCTTCTGCTGCCGCCGCTACTGTAGTAGCTGCTGCTGCTGCTGCTCTGCGCAGCAGCTGCTGCTGCTCCTTACTGCTGCCACCGCGGCTGCTGCTGCTGCACGCTGCTGCTGCTGCTTGATGCTGCCGCCGCTGCTGCTTCTGTTTTTTTTTCTTTTGCTCTGCACGCTACTGCTGCTGCTGCTGCTGCTGTGGCTGATGCTACTGCTGCTGCTACTACTGCTGCTGCTACTGCTGCTAAAGCTACTGCTGCTGCTACTGCTGCTGCTTCTGCTACTGCTGCGTCGCTGCTTGCTGCTGCACACTACTGCTTCTGCTCGCTGTTGCTTCTCGCTACTGCCACGGCTACAAGCTGTTGCTGCTCGCTATTGCTCGTGCACGCTGCTGTTGCCAAGGCGTGCTGCTGTTGCTGCTGTTGTTGCTGCTTCTCACCGCCCCTATGGCATTCGCGTGCAGTTGCTTCGCGCTCCCTCACGCTGCTGCCGGCGTGGCGCCACGTGGCGCGTTCTCTTAGCGTTCCGCCCAGTGCTGCTACTTCTGCTACTCACACGCCCCCCTGCGCTCCGATACCAAATTGGAAATAGTTTTAGGGCATGCAGGCCCATGCAAGAACGAACATGAGCTCTGTGTGTGAGTGCGATGCAAGACGGCAAGAATTTGGCTAAATCTGGAACGCTGAATATAAAGAACAAGGAGAGTTTAGAAATGAGCCCCTAGCGGGCTTATATAGGGGCGCAGGCAGCTAACCGCACCGGGCCCCGTCACCCCAGCTGAACCCAAATGAGTCAACAGGGAGAACACACTGCATACACTACGAGAGTAACAAAGGTGGTCTCCTCGAGGCACCGAAACAACTCTCCGAGTGCCCGGGTCTCGACCACCGAGAAAATATGAGCAGTGCCAAAACATCTCGGAATCAACGCCCAGACATCACAGATGGCTTTACGAACATCGGAAGCCCCACAATAGCCATCCGGTCTCCTCGTCGCACCGATACAGTCAACCGGGTGCGCGGGTCTGAACCCACCGAGAAAACTCTCCTACCTCCTGACAAGCCCACATGACTGCCGGAACGCATCGATCGCGTCTCGCCGGCGCTGTCGTAGGTGCTGGAGAAGTCTCGGTGCAGTCCGTAGGCCTGTCGTGTCGTCACGCCCTTCTCTGCCGTATACCCCGAATGTGGGTATATCGGTAAACTAGTAGTGTCGGTCGTGACGGGTGGAAGCCACACAAACCAACAGCCTCGGTGATTTCCAAAAAGTCGGGGTCGACCCCTGGGTGACAGCGTGATGTTGGTGTGCATTGTGCACGACCAGGAGTCACGCTCACCGATGTGCTCAACTCTTCCTCCTAGCCTTACTTGTTCTAGCTCTTGCCGCCCTTGTCGAGGCCTCTCAACCACTTCATGTTACTGCGGGAAGAGCATCAGTAGCATCAGGCTCTCTCAGCTTCGCACGTCAGCGTTAGTACGTAGCTTTCATGGTCGGCTTAGCAGCCTGACCACTTTCCTCCAAAGGAGCCTGTGCCTATGAGGAGGGCTTGCAGCAAGCAGTAGCACAGAGAGGAGCGTGAATATTGTCCGAGCCTGATGTTCACCGCTGGGTGTGGCCGGACGAGAACGATGCCGATGTGTCCTTCTTTGTGCGCATACTCTCAGCTGAGTGTTCAAGACAGCTGTGCATGGTCTTGGCCCTTTGCATGCGCGTGGTACTCCTGACTGATGTTGGTGAGTTTGTCTCTCGCTCTTCGATCATTTCATTTTGTTGTGCGGGCATGTGTTCGTCCCATGCTTCTATGTGTATGTCCTCTTTGTCCGTGGGTCATGGGTGAGTATTGATGATGGGGTGTTAACACACAAGTAACCTCTTGACTCTGTCCATACACACACCATCACTGTAGGTGACTGGTCCGAAGTGAAGCTCCTTGACCCTATCCCATCTTACACGCAACGGATAGTGCTTCTGGAACCTCAACCAAGTGGAAGGAATTGTCATGCACAGTTGGAGCTTCCTCAACAACGTTATGAAATATTTTGAGAGCATAGGGGCGGTAGCCAGTAAGCATGTTTGCTAAAGTTCTAGTGGCAAAGAGTAAACATAGGAAAGTTTGCTTGTACCCACATAAACTCGTGGTCGATGTGGTTGATTGTTTCTAATGTGCTTATATTTGGGCTTTAGGATGCCCTAGTGCTCCATTCATTCAATGATGTAATTGTTTTCTTTCGACCTTCAATCACCTAATGGATTTTTCTCTCATGAATAACTCTGAACATTGCAAAATATTATTTTCCCTACGCACAACTTCATGTTGTACGATGTCTTCCACTTGCCCGAGGCAAAACGTGAAACATCCATGTTTCACATGCAGTCATGCATAGGCTTGGGACGGTGGGGAGGACACAAGACTGCATGACGATGTGACAATGTGCAAGTTGCGAAGCGGCTTACAAGAGGATGTGGAAAGTGAGTTGTGAGCTATAACTTCACTCTCCATTTCCAAGGTTTCAAGACTTGACAACTGAAATCTAAAGGACATACCAAGGGTGTAATTTTTTTTTTGACCAAAACCTATCAGCACAAAACCTAGTTGCGTTGGACTAAATAGGTCCCAAACAAGAAGTGTAGAATCCATGGTCAAGTTTAGCCGTAACTGTTACAGCTAAGTTTGGCCATAGTTTCTCCAGTGAAAAAACGTCATGATGTCCTTTAGTTTTTAATGTTTTTTTCAATGTATGCATTTTTCATGCGGTAGTATGGCATGAATGTACCAATCCTTCTTTCTACTAACACCATACGATCACTTCAAGAAACGACGCGGAATGTACCAATCCTTGTGCGTCAACACACAAATGACCTCTTGAATTTGTCCATACACACACCATCATTGTAGCTGAATGGTACGCTAAGTGAAGCTCCTGTACACTGCCCCATCCTGCACGCAATGTATTGTGTGCTTCTGGAACCTTAACCAAGTGGAAGGATTTTTCATGCACAGTTGGAGCTTCCTCATCAACGCTATAACATGTTTTGAAAGCAAAGAATCTGTTGCAATCAAGAATGTTTGCTTATGTTGTATTGGAATAGAGAAAACATAGGAGATTTCGCTTGCACCCAAATACACTGTGGTTCCTTGAGGTCGAATGTTTTCAGCTTGCATGTATTTGGGCTTATAATTCCCTAGTGCTCCATACTTTCAACAATATAGTTATTTTCGTTCAACTTCAAGTACCTTATTGATTTTTCTTTCATGCATGAATCACTCTGAAGATTTCAAAAATCTTCTTTCTCTACACACAACTTCATGTTCTACGATATCTTCCACTTGCCCCAGGCGGAACCTGAAACATCCATGTTCCACATGCAGTCATGGATAGGCTTGGGACGGTGGAGAGGACACAAGACTACGCGAAGACGTGGCAATCTGCAAGTTGCAAAGCTGGCTACCTGAGGACGTGCAAAGTGAGTTGTGACCTGTAGCTTCGCTCTCTATTTCCAAGGTTTTAAGACTTGACAACCAAGATTTAATGGCATACCAAGGGTGTAAAGGACAATCGGACCAAAATCAATTAGCAAAAAACCTAGTTGTGTTGGACGAAGCAGTTCTCAAATCAGAAGGGTAGAAAACATCGTAAAACACAGGCATATTCATTACAACTGAAATTGACCATAGTTTCTCTAGTGAACAAATGTCACCATATCCTTTAATTTGTGAATTTTGTTTGAATTTTTGCATTTTTCATGCGACTCAAGGCATGAATGCACCAATCCTTCTCTCTAGCAAAACCATATGTTCACATGAAGAAACTGCATGTAGTCATCGATCAGCATTTTGGAGATAATACAGTCAAAAATTTAATAGTTTCTACCCTTATGATTTGAACATACGTTCACCCCAAAAGCGTGAGCGCGAAAACAATGCTTCTATCGTGAATCATCGTCGGATGAACTGGCACTGATGCAAAATTCCCCAGTGCTCGCACACGTTCTCTAGAATGTCTTTGCCACCTTCACAGATATCTAGCGATTACAATTAAAATCAACACCCAATCATCATATTAGAGCTCATAATGCGAGTGGAACTGGCAAGAATGCGAATGGTGTGTGAATGAGCTACATTGTACAAATCTCAGTGTAGCAACAACAGCAACTCCTTTGATTGAAATAAGTGGACGTACACTGGTGGTTGCACAGATGAGCAATGTCGAATAGGGGGGGGGGGGGGGGGTTCCGAAAACAACTGAATAGTTTGTAGTTGACCCTGTGAAAGCGGGAATCACATCGTAAAACTGTGCAATCACTTGCAAAAGTGGCCGTTAGTGTTGCATGTTGGCTATCTAGTTGGAGACGGGCTCGCGACGTCGCAAACCCAGTTACCTTTGATTTGTCTTGAAATGAATGGTTGAAGCGCTTCGCGATTCCGGTTTCCAACTATTTGATTGACACTGATTGACTGAATGACCCAAGAACCTCAAACCATAGACTAGATAGTTGGATTTTAGTGGAACTTTGAAGTTTCATTCACAATTAAGAAGAGCGATGTAGATTATCCCATCTCGTGCGTCGTTGTGTTCATCGATTTGAGTGTTCAAAGTTTGAACATTCAAGTTTGCAATTTGGTGCCCCCAGTTGATTTGACTTGTGGGATGAGTCGCCCATTTTGTCGTCGCTTACGCCATGCGGAGGAAATTGAGACATGGTGCACGTTGGAAGCAGGCGTTCGAGTTCAAGTTCCACGGAGAACACGGAGTTCACCTACATTGTTCAACTAATTAGTTGAAAGATGGGAAATTGCACGAAAAACATGCTTCAACGGTTTAGTCCAACTATTCAGGCCAGTTTCACATGGAACGAACTCAACTCATCGCTCGAAGTCACGATGAGCTAAGTTCGTAGGGCCTGTTCAACTTGTTCATGGCAAACCGCGTCAAACGTGCTCAGTTTACTTGATGGAGCACAATTTCCGCGCCCAAGTTCATTCAGCACGTGTGTGACACCATCTGCTCACAAGTCACATGCATGTATTGACATTTGTTCTTTTTTCATTCTCGTCGAAGTGGATTGACTTCGTGCATGTGATGACGTGGCCCGCTTCGATGACGCCATACTCCAAGTGAAGACAATCACATTGAGTGTGCGGCGGTTCGGCCCACAACTTTTTGTCTGAAAACTACGTGCGCGTCAACGCTGGAAATCGTTATTGGAGTCAAACTTTTTTTATGTGGTTGGATGTTGGAATGGTTTGTTTGAACATCAATGCCTGCACGTATTCTTGCCAATTTGGACGTTTGCAATGAATTTTAGCCGTATTTGCATCGTGCATTGATGCACATGCGCATAGGAATGGATTTTCCGCTAGTGGGATATCCTTCGCTACCTTCAATGCTACGGTCAACATGACAATGGTTTGAAGACCGCCAAACTGCAGCCCATGGAGCATGCCCCCATGGATGGTAGTTCGTCCAGGCAAAGCCCAAGAATTGTTGGGCAATAGTTGGAGCGAGCATGGCTCTGCTAGGCGAAAACATTCGAGCAAGCCAAGGCATATGGACTCCACCTGTCCATCCAAAAATGCAACCCCGCCCCCGCCACTCAACCCCCAACCATAGCGTCAGCTGAAGTCACTTCTACTTAAGGGAGGAAGCCTTTTTGCCATCCCTTGTGCCATCTTCTTTGCTCTCCGCCTGAAACACTGGCCACGCTGTGTTCAGGCGACCGAATCCACCTTGAAAATTTGTCACGGAAACAACTAAAACAAAACCATCGACATCCAACAGCGGACTCCAACAGAATGGTCAAGGAAGATGGTGCGCAGCTTCAGATTTCGCTGAAAACCGTCTTTGGCGTTGATTTCCACCGTTTACCAGCCTCGCCCTACATGACCACAGACAGTTGCGAGGAGTTGCTACACGTGGAGGGATGTACCGACTTTTTCTTCATGGACCATCTTAAAAACCAAAAACAGAAAAAGAAAAACAAGCTTCCGATGTTGCACTAAGGTGCACAAGGTTGTGTAGTATTGCTGCGGTAGTAACATATGGATACTTGGACAAAAGGGGAACACGAAAAAAACTTGCGAGTGAAAATGTAGGAAATAAAACAATCACGTAAACACACCAGCATCGAATTTTAACTGTAGTTTATACTTTCTTGGGTTAGGAGTCTATTTATAAGTTTGGCTTCTTTTCAAAGTACTTCGAAATGTGATGTTTTGGAAAAGAGATTTTGTGGAATTATTACTTTAGAAAAAGATTCATTATTTACATAAAAATATTCTATTCTTATAATTATCCCACATGGACATTTTCCATGGAATATGTTTAGCACATTCATTGCATCCATGCATGTGTTCATGTCTGGATACATTTCCATGCATCCATCTATGACTTTGTATGAGCATAAATGGAATACAATTATCAAATTTAATCATTTTATGTAGTATTTGGGTTACGAAGTATCCCTATTGCTTTCCGTTCGACATCCACTTTTCAAAATGTTCTCTCCGGTGTTGTTCGTACCACCCTGTCCACATCTCAGAGCTCGACCAAGATGCGAGACTCACCCCTTCAGTGGCCAAGGTGCCTAGCAGATTCATTTAACTTCAAGCATGAATACAGAACAAAGCCTAGCATGTAAAGGCGCATCCCACTTGGCGAATGCGCGAATATTGCAAGGTGACGCCAGTTTCTTTGTAGTCTTTCTCGCAACACATTATACCCACTCTGATGGCCCCGGCAAGAGTCCAATGCAGACAACGTGGAGGGCCCTCCTCAATCCAAGTTGATGTGGATCGAGAAGGACCGCCGATCGAGAGTGCGGTCAATCGTGACCCTTCGCTTTTTCCAACGTGACAATAGACTCTTAGATGCGACACTAAGCAGTGAAGTCCTAGATGAAGGTAGCTAACGGTGAAAAAGATTGCGAGGGGGGTATTAGTTTTTGCGACTTCGATGGGGGTAGTTAAAACTGCTAGTGCGGACGCGAAGTTGACGTTCGAGTCTAAGGACTAGCTCCCCCCATTCCGATCTTTGAGAGTGAAAGTGCTGCCGGCAGCTACAACGAATGACTCTAAACTGAAATGGCATAAACATTTCTCGCACAGGACGAAGTTCCTTTAAAGTACAAACTAAACGTACAGAAGCTCATGTAGACCACCTAGACCACCGAGACGATAGCAACAGAGCAATTATTGCCATAACTGATGAAAAAAGACAAAATATCAACATATTCAAATTTTCCAATGCAAAAAGGTAAACATCAATAAAACATAACAAATTAGAACAAAAGATTTATCTACTATTTGATTTTATCTACGAGATGAAAAATGTGATAGTAAGAAAAAACAATATTTCAAGAAAAACAAAACCGGTAAAAACACATTGAAAATCACCATTAAATATTTAATGTTCATATAATAAATTTATCTATTTACTTATGTATTCATATCCACATTAATTTAAAAAAAGGACAATTTTTTTGTAAAACATTATAGTGAAAATGAAGCTCTTTGTCCTTCTTGGAATTTTCTAATACCTTCACATCTATGAAAATCCCACTTTTTACCTGAATTAGTATCACAAGTTACTGAATCATCCACGTCAAATCTTGTATTTACAATTTCTTCAATGTAAAAAAACATGAATTAATTTTCCAAAAATTCAAATGTGTATATGATATATCTATATCTATATTTATATCTATATCTATATCTATATCTATATCTATATCTATATCTATATCTACATCTATATCTATATCTATATCTATATCTATATCTATATCTATATCTATATCTACATCTATATCTATATCTATATCTATATCTATCTCTATCTCTATCTCTATATCTATATCTATCTCTATATCTATATCTATATCTATATCTATATCCATATCTATATCTATATCTATATCTATATCTTTATCTATATCTATATCTATATCTATATCTAT